>JACEFZ010016335.1:237500-270000 GCA_014155875.1 Cepaea nemoralis
TTCTTCTTCTTCTTCTTCTTCTTCTTCTTCTTCTTCTTCTTCTTCTTCTTCTTCTTCTTCTTCTTCTTCTTCTTATATTTCTTAGTTTTCTTCTTCTCCTTCTTCTTTTTCTTCTTCTTCTTCTTCTTCTTCTTCTTCTTCTTCTTCTTCTTCTTCTTCTTCTTCTTCTTCTTCTTCTTCTTCTTCTTCTTCTTCTTCTTCTTCTTCTTGTTATATTTCTTAGTTTTCTTCTTCTTTTTCTTGTCTATGTTATTGTATTTGTTATTTTTTATATCATCATCATCATCATCATCATCATCATCATCATCATCATCATCATCATCATCATCATCACCATCGTCGTCGTCGTCATCATCATCATCATCATCATCATCATCATTGCATTTTTTTCTTCTTCCTCTCATATTCTGTTGCTGCTGCTGCTGTTCGTGAATCCTTGACAAATTTACGTTCTGTAGTTTGTCTATTACTTCCTGAACGACCAGCATCCATACCATTTCATAGAACTCCAACATACGGCGGTCTGCTGCCAAATCGCGCGGAGCGGTGTTTTGAACGCGGGTATGCGGGATCACGAACCGCGTCCGTAACTCGTTCGCCACGGGAGACGGCAGTGAACACGCCGGACAATGTAACCATTGAAAATATAGTTACTGACGGGGATTGAGACCTAGACTGAAGCCAAATATTATGCATGTAACTTCTGTCTGTTGTTATGAAAGTGCTCACAAGCTTTAATACCCTATTGTTACCACAGACTACTTCCATTTACTTTAGTGTTGCATTTGGGAACATATTTATATCTTTGTCTTTAACAATATTTCTGGTTTTGTTATTCACGCTCAGACCATTGTTTCCACTCTCAGTTGCAATGATATTCATCATTTCTTATAAGTGATTTTCATTTTCAGCGTCGAACACCGTGTCATCATCATATCGTGGATTGTTTACACAACACCCACCAACTGGTATTCCTACTGGTGTCCTGTTTTAATCAATAATAAATACAGTAAGTACACGGAGTGCAGTTGAATTTTGTGTACGCATTTTGGTTGTTTGTATACAGGATACTAACCAGAGGCGTCACTAGCGGGGGTGTCGCCCAGCAGTATATAATGGTGTTTCTCCCATGACTTCACCTCTGACTAATGCTGCCATTCCCCGATACAAATGTTGAGTAAAGGTCGCTTGTACACGCTTGAGGAGTAATATGTGTATGGTGCTAATCAGGTATTTCTATAGACCAATGGGAGATCAGTGGTGATGTGATCAGTATCAGGCCGGTCGAATTTACTTTCCATGACATTTCTTGGTAGCCAAGTTAGGTTGGATTGGGCTAGGAGCCGATGTCAATGCATACAGAAATACAGCTGTTCGGGGGTTTCAAGCCAGAATATTTTTATCCAGGAAGTGAAATCGTAGACCTATCTCCGCAAGCAGAAGTAGATACACCATAAGGGCTCCAATTATAACCGATCGATAACTCGGCGGTTAAAAGGGGTCAACACATCTTTTCTCAACATTGGATTGGATTGGAATGGGTTGGATTGACTTGGATTGGATTCCATGACATGACCGACCGAGCGAGCCGGTAGGCAAACGTGTTATCTACTGTGCTATCTAGGCTCTTATTACTGCAGACAGACAGACAGACAGACAGACAGACAGACAGACAGACAGACAGACAGAAAGACAGACAGACAGACAGACAGACAGACAGACAGACAGACAGACAGACAGACAGACAGACAGACAGACAGACAGACAGACAGACAGACAGACCGACTGACCGATCGACAGACAGACAGACCGACCGACCGACCGACCGACCGACCGACAGACAGACAGACAGACAGACAGACAGACAGATAGAAGGACGGACGGACGAAAAACTAAGAAGAAGAATAAGAAAACAAGAAGAAGGAGATAAACAAGAGGAAGATCAAACAAGAGGACGATGAACAAGAGTAGGAAGACGTTCCTCAACTGTATTAAAACATGAACTGACATAAAAGTTTTGTGACTATTAACAGGACACCAGAATACGCTGGCCGGTCTGCCTGGTCTAGGAATTACACGACGTTCTCCGTAACCCCGTATACTCTCGTGAGTAACGTGACGTGTGCGAGAATTGGTAGCAGTTCTCTCCGCGTCGGTTACTTATGGGGTATGTGAGCCGGTCGCTCAGAAAGCAATGGCAAACTGCTGAGCGTAATCTTGCCAATTAATCAACAGTTAGCTGATAGATGCTGATGTTGACAGCGATGTCCTGTAAAAGGATATGCGAACAGAAGAAAAAACAAAAGAAGACGCTGATCTATTCATTCACCATTTTTCCATCCTTCTGTAGGTTCATTCATCCTTCATTAAGCACGACAATCCGTCCACACAATAGCCTGTCTACCTATCTAGCTGCCTGTCTGTCTACCTACCTGTTTGTCTGTCTATACGTCTATGTGTGTCTATCTGTCTAGTATCTGTCTGTATATGCGTCTATTTGTTTGTCTTTATATGCGTCTATTTGTTTGTCTCTATATGCGTCTATTTGCTTGTCTCTATATGCGTCTATTTGCTTGTCTGTATATGCGTCTATTTGCTTGTTTCTATATGCGTCTATTTGCTTGTTTCTATATGCGTCTATTTGCTTGTCTGTATATGCGTCTATTTGCTTGTTTCTGTATACGTCTATTTGCTTGTTTCTATATGCGACTATTTGCTTGTTTCTATATGCGTCTATTTGCTTGTCTGTATATGCGTCTATTTACTTGTCTGTATATGCGTCTACTTCTATATGCGTCTGTTTGCTTGTCTGTATATGCGTCTAATTGCTTGTCTGTATATGCGTCTATTTGCTTGTTTCTATATGCGTCTATTTGCTTGTCTCTATATGCTCTATTTGCTTGTTTCTATATGCGTCTATTTGGTTGTCTCACTATGTGTCTATTTGCTTGTCTCACTATGTGTCTATTTGCTTGTTTCTATATGCGTCTATTTGCTTGTCTCTATATGCGTCTGTTTGCTTGTCTTTATATACGTCTATTTCCTTGTCTCTATATACGTCTATTTCCTTGTCTCTATATGCGTTTATTTGCTTCACTGCATGCCTGTCTGTGTCTGTTAGTCTACTTGATGAATTGTGGACAATTTAATCTGGATATCGAAACCCATAATTTCAAGTAACGTCTCGTAGTAGTGAATGAAATAAGCATGCTACAGCTCTGTCGAGAAAGACATACGAACGCAGTTCGTATTCCCGCATACCGCGTTTGAAACACTACTGCGGGCGATTTGAAAGCAGACCTACTTGCGCTGATTTTCATACAACGGTATGTATGCCGGTCGTTCAGAAAGCAATAGGAAACTACTGAACGTACACTTGTAAAGAAATCACAAACAGCCTAACATACTAGGGTTGACTGCGACGTCCTGTAAAGGATTTGCAACTAAACAAAACAAAAAACTACTCTACCAACCAAACTAGCCTTCCCTATATGGATCAGTAATGTGACAAGGCTATCCCATTTTGTAGACCTGGATGTGCGGAGGACTGGGAGAGGGGGGAGGGCAGTCTTTCCCTCACTTAGCCAGACGACGAAGGACAGAGATCGAAACCTCAACCGACCGCCCTTATGACATCATCAGCATAGCTCCCAATTAACTATGCTAACTCGCCCACCACTAATACACATCGTGTCGCCATTTACCTGTATGGATTCACTCTGGTAAGATTGCATGTACCCCATTCCCTTTGTAAACTACAACTTGTGTGTTTTGTGTTGTCACCAAAAATGTATCCTCCGATTCTCTAGATAACAAACAATGAGAAAAATAGAGACATTTGCTAAACATTTGTGATCTATTGATATAAAATGTAATTTAAAATAGGCAATTGCTATATGCATTAGAAGAGTTTACACAGCGTTGTAAGAGGTTTAATTAAAAACCACCTACAAATAAATGCAACTGTTTCTACATTTTTGTTTGTCAGTATGCACACGGCCTATCACTTCGACAGATGAGTATCTGTGGGATCTTTAACACACCTTGAGACGCATGGGGTCTAAAAAAAAAAATTAAGTTGCATGTCCTTCACAGGATGTAGCAGTCAACCACAGCATTTTCGCTGTTCGTGATTCCTGGGCAAATTTTACGTTCAATAGTTTGCCATTGCTTTCTGAACGACCGGCTCCTATACCTTTTTCGAAAAATCCAGCACCGCTGTGTTTCGAACCTGGGTATACGGGCTCACAAACCGCGTTCGCAAGCCCTTAGCCACAGAGACCTACAGTACATAAAATTAAACAGGTATGGGTTGAGGGGGGAGGGGAGGACTCGTAAGCGAAAGAGCGAGCGAGAGAGAGAGAGAAAGAGAGAGAGAGAGGGAGAGAGAAAGGGATAGACAGACAGACAGACAGACAGACAGACAGACAGACAGACAGACAGACAGACAGACAGACAGACAAAGAGACAGAGAGAGACAGAGAAAGGCAGAGAGAGAGAGAGAGAGAGAGAGAGAGAGAGACAGACAGACAGACAGACAGAGACAGACAGACAGACAAAGAGACAGAGAGAGACAGAGAAAGGCAGAGAGAGAGAGAGAGAGAGAGAGAGAGAGAGAGAGAGAGAGAGAGAGAGAGAGATAGCTAACACAGACACAGTGTACATACATTGCAACGAACTCAATCCCAATGAACATAAATCAGTCGTAGATAAATTGTACATACATAGATTACATCGGACTCAATGCCGCGTGAACAGACATCGCAGTCATAAACACAGTGTACATACATGCTTTACAACCAACTCTATGCACACGGAGAGACTTCATGGTCACCACACTGTGATTTCTGTTCACCGAGTTAGAATTTGTTGTTAGGTGTGTACAGTGTATCTGCGTTTGTTCTCTCTCTCTCTCTCTCTCTCTCTCTCTCTCTCTCTCTCTCTCTCTCTCTCTCTCTCTCTCTCTCTCTCTCTCTCTCTCACACACACACACACACACACTCCATTTCTCTCTCTCTCTCGATCTCTCTCACACTCCATCTCTCTCTCTCTCTCTCTCTCTCTCTCTCGCTCTCTCTCTCTCGCTCAGTTTCTATCTCTCGCTCACATATTTCCTACGCCTCTCTCTCTCTATCTCTATCGATCTCTCTGTCTGTCTATGAATATCCCTCACTGTCTCTCTGTTTCTCTTTCTGTCTCTGGCTATCTCTCTCTATTTCTCTGTGTTTCTCTGTGACCCTCTCTGTCTTTCTTTCTCTGTCCTTCTCTCGCACACCCTCTCAGTCTCTTTCTCTGTCTCTCGCACCACCCCACCCCGCCCCAGCGCATGCTTCTAGACAACAGTAACACTGGGACGATTCGTTAATTTCAAAAAGGACGTCATCAAGTCACATAGCTTATTATATATATATATATATATATATATATATATATATATATATATATATATATATATATATATATATATATATATGGTGCTTCAAAAAGGATTGTTACAATGTCACGTGTTGTACTGGACATACCGTGCTTTTCCCATATCTGCCTATCTGTCTGTCTGTCTGTCTGTCTGTCTGTATGTCTGTCCGGCTACATGTCTGTCTGTGCGACTCTTTATTTAAAGCCCGCCTATCTATTCATCTGTCTGCGTGACTTTCTTTAATGTCCGCCTATCTATATATCTGTCTGTCCCTCGGTCTATCAAAATTCACCCCGGTGCACCAGAAACCAACAAGCCGCCCGTATTACTTCACTACCCACCAGATAAGCCCGTAGACTTGCCTGACATCGAGCTAGCCAATCACAAGACATCACACAAACGTGGACGATTCCACCGCCTGGAACTACTTCGTACCGCGCGACCCGCTGTGTGTAAGCATGCCCATATAAGGAAAAGAATAACAATCTTAACAAGGCATCTCGTACCTTTGCTGGGCCAGATGTGGGTTATTAGTGTTTTGGTAACGTGTGATTGGTGGGTGGGTGGATCGAATTGTGATCAATAAAGTGGTCGTTGAGTGTTTTAGTGTCTATATACTGTCGAGTACTGGCATCGTGTATTTGTCTGTCTGTCTGTCTGTCTGTCTGTCTGTATATATATGTGTGTGTGTGTGTGTGTGTGTATGTGTGTGTGTGTAGGAAAGCCTGCTCTGTGGCGAAAGGTGTTACGGACGAAATTCGTAATCCCTCATTCCGCGTTCGAAACACAGCTGATGGCGGTTTGGAAGCAAGTCGCCTTGCGTTGGTTATCTGTCATTATGGTGCCTAGTCATAGTGCCTGTCATTCAGAAAACAATAGCAAACTACTGTACGTTAACTTGCCAAGAAATCTCGAACAGTAAAAATCTACTGGGGTTGGCTGCAACGTCCTGTAAAGGGTATGCAATGCAACCTATGCAATTTATGTATGTAGGCACGTAGGTAGGTATGTGTGTGTGTGAGTGTGTGTGTATTTATGTATCTAAGAGAGAGAGAGAGAGAGAGAGAGAGAGAGAGAGAGAGAGAGAGAGAGAGAGAGAGAGTATGTGTGTTCTCCGCCAGCTGGCGTAGGCGTACATGTCTCTCCACAGATCTCATCCCTTGGTGTTCCGTATAAATTGTGTTGATGATATTCCTTCATGCCAACGTCTCAATCGGTCCAGCATCATTTTTCTAGGTGTGTCTCTGCCGCTTCCTTCACAGCTCTTTCCAGTTGTCATGTTGTTTTCTACTGCCTCTCTTCTCATCACATGACCAAAGAAAGCTGTGTGTCTCTTTCTTATAGTCATAGTGCTCTAGTTTCATTAGCCACTTCCTGGCAATGGTTGTTAGTTACGCTGGCAGTCCAAGAGTCTCAGAAACCACACCTCCGTTACTTCTACGGTCTTCCTAATTTGTTCATTCACTGCCATACAGCGAAACAGGTTCTGTCTAACATTTATGTGCCGCCTTTCTGATGGTCAATGTTAGTGACTTATTACGTAAGCTATTTTGCATGTTTTAAATTGCGATTTTTGTTTGATCTGTTCTGCACTTAATTCCCGTCACGTTTCTTCACTGTGATGTTTTTATTCTTCTTTCCTTCTTCTTTCGCTGTTTATCCCCGGCTGTGGGATAGCCCTCAATCAACGGATGGATGTGTGGATGCCAGGCAATCTTGTCTCTTAGCTTCAGCAGCTCCCTACCATGCCTCTAAATATTATTCATCTGTCTCCAGTTCTCTTCCCCGTACGTTTTTAATTATCTCTCTATTTCTTGTGCTTTGCGGGTGAACGAAATTTACATTATATTATTATCAGGTTTTCTCAATGTTTATTCTTTCCAGGGGCACCCCCTTTTCCTCAACTCTTCAGTGAAATATGTTCAGTAGTTGGCCATTGCTGAAACAAAAGTCAACGTTTTTGAACGAGCAGTCAACGTTTAAGTCCGACTGACTTAATGATCAAGCCATCAGCGTACCGGAATGTTAAAAACGAGCGCTCGTATCAACTGGGCCACATTGTCCCTACACCCACTGTACAGCCAAGAAATTATTACATGTACACACGAACAAATCAGCCGGATTTGTGTACGGGACCCAGAAACTAACGACATGTAACCGAGTGCTTTGATTACACCAGGTACGTAACTTAATGTGCGTGCAAACCCTGGCCAGGATCTAGACTTAACGGAACCGGTTATCTAGCTACTGTGTGAGCTAACCAGGTTGGAAAATGTAAATAGGGCTTTGAAGAAGGCTTGAAAGTGGGCCAGGTGTAAGGTTGATGAGTGTACCTCGATAACCTACGGCAGACGGGCCCTTATTTCCTGCGCAGTTTCTGTCTATGTTATGGGGTGTATCGGTGTTAACATAGAGGCAATAGAATATTATGCTCAATATACATGTCTGTCTGTGTGTCTGCCTGTGTGCGCATGTGTCTGTCCGTGAATATATGTTGTCTGTTTATTGGTCTCTCTGTCCGTTGCTTCCCAGCCTGCCTTTCTTTCTGTCTGTCTGTTTGTATATCTACCTACCTACTTACCTACCTGCCTGCCAACTACCTACCTATTAACTACTTACCTACTACTACCTATCTACCTACCTACTAACTACGTACCAATCTACCTACCTACTACCCACCTACCTACCTACTACCTACCAACATACCTACCTACCTACCGAAATACCTACATACTACCTACCTACTACCTACCTACTTACCGACATACCTACATACTTCCTGCCTACTACCTACCTACCTGCCGACATACCTACATACTACTTGCCTACTACTTACCTACGTACCGACATACCTACATACTACCTACCAACTACCTACCTACCTACCGATATACCTACATACTACCTGCCTACTACCTACCTACATACCGACATACCTTCATACTACCTACCTACCTACCTACCTACATACCTACCTACTACCCAGCAACCTACCTAGCAACCTACCTACCTACCTACTACCTAGTACCTATCTATCCACCTACTATCTGTCTGCATGTCAACCTGCTTTTTTAATTCTCTGTCTTAATGATTGACCTCCTATCTATCTGTGTCGGTCTATCTGTATGTATTTTCGGGTTTGCAATAACGTGTCTGTCTGCTTGTCTGTCTATCTTCCTGTCTGTATGTCTGACTGTCTGCCTACCAACTAGCTAGACCGTCACCTAAGCCCTCCGTCTCCTATATGTCTGTCTGCATGTCTGTGCGCCAGCTAGCCAGTGTGTCACGTATCCCGTCGTCTGTCTGGCTGCCTGTCTGTCTGCCCTCCAACTAATTAACCCGTCAGGTAACCCGCCAGTTTCCTATCTGTCTGTTGTATATGCATACTTTTTATCTGTCTCGCTCAAACTAGAGCTGGGAAATTAAGTCGCTCGGGAATCTGATCCCCGCCATCAGACTAAACAGCAGCCGGGCGTTAGACTACACACACAGATGCCACACTAATAATAGAATCCGGAAATAAATCAGTATTCGTAGATCATGTCTGAAACAAATTACTGAAACAGCAACAGGTGTTTTACGTTAAGTTGTTTGCCATCGCTCTTTTAACGACCGACGCTTATACCATCGAAATCAATGAGAGGCGGTCTGCTTCCAAGTCGCCGGTGGCTTGATTTCACACCCTCGACTCGGCATGTCATGGAATTATGAAGGTTGTTCACTGCCCCTTAGCCCCTTAGCCACTGCACCAGGATATACGGTGCTAAACTAATATTTTGAAAGGCCGTTCGTTGATGGGGTCTCTATCACGTCGGCAGCCATCATTTTAATTTTAATTGTTTATTGATAGGGTCAAATTAATTGACAAGCATTTAATTCTCCTCCTCCTCCCCTCCCCCTCTTCCTCTTGAACCTAGTGAATCTGGAAGCAGCGAAGCTCTAGCGACTCCTTGGAGGATGCAACAACATTCAGCCAGTTACAGGGTGAGCTCTTTGTTTTTCAGGAACTTTTTTGTCAAAGTACTTCAGATAACCATTTGAAAAGGAAACTTCGCTGGTGAGAGTTGATTGTGTAATTTATGCAGCTCCAAGGAGATATTGTTTTCAAAATTGCCAGTTTAGCCATCACCTTGAATGCGTTCTTTCAGATACTTCTCAAAGTTGCAGTCTGGCCGTCACCTTGAGTGGGTTCTTTCAAATGCTTCTCAAAGTTGCTAGTATGGCCGTCAACATGAATGCATTCTTTCGGATTCTGCTCAAAGTTGCCACTATAGTCATCAGCCTGAATGCGTTCTTTCAGATACTTCTCAAAATTGCCAGTCTGGCCTTCATCATTAATGCGTTCTTTCAGCTCCGTCTCAAAGTTGCCAGTCTGCCCGTCAACTTGAATTCATTCTTTCAGATTCTTCTCAAAGTTGCCAGTCTGGCCGTCAGCCTGAATGCGTTCTTTCAGATTCATCTCAAAATTGCAAGTTTGGCCGTCAACCTGAATGCGTTCTTTGAGATTCATCTCAAAATTGCAAGTCTGGCTGTCAACCTGAATGCGTTCTTTCAGTTACTTCTCGGAGTTCACTACATCCTTGAAAATCCCTGGACTTCCTGCATACATTTTAGCCGGGTCGTCCTGGGAGACAAGGTCAATTTTTACAATCCCGCCCTGTTGTGAATTCAAACCTGTGAGTATAGGACCGGCAGGCAGGGGTCGAGCGTCTTGTGTTTACTGCACAGTAAATTATCTTGAACTTACAGAATATTTAACCTGCAGGTTTTAAGTTAGTGACATATCCTTTATAGGACGTCGCAGTCAACCCGAGCATTTTTGGCTGTTTGTAATTTCTTGCCAAGTTTACGTTCAGTAGTTTGCCATTGCTTTCTGAAACACAGGCACACACACCATTGTATGAAAACCAACACAAGGCGGTCAGTCAGCTGCTAAATCTCCCGCAAGTGTATTTCGGATATGGTATGCGAGATTGCCGATTGCGCCAGTATCCCCTTCTCCACTGAGCAGCTATCTGATGATATTAAAATACCGAGGAATTTGGTCAGTGTGTCATACAAGTCTGTTTCTCATACCTGCTAGACCAACACTCATTGTTGCAATTGTTACATGTTAAAGGGTGTGTAAGGTGGAGTTCGGCGTGGCTGAAAGGTTTAACGTACTTAAACTGTCTCTATGTTGACGTCACGCACTTGACTTATGGGCGTACACTACAAGTAACACAGAAGGCGGAGAGGGTTCGCCTGATGGCGAGGTACACGGCTAGTAGAGAAAGCTGACGCTGACGCAAAATCAGTGTATAGTACTCACTAATATAACAATAACTACTACTACTACTACTATTAGTAGTAATAGTAGTAATAGTAGTAGTGGTAGTAGTAGTAGTAGTAGTAGTAGTAGTAGTAGTAGTAGTAGTAGTAGTAGTAGTAGTAGTAGTAATAGTAGTAGTAGTAGTAGTAGCAGTAGTAGTAGTAGTAGTAGTAGTAGTAGTAGTAGTAGTAGTAGTAGTAGTAGTAGTAGTAGTAGCAGCAGCAGTAGTAATAGTAGTAGTTGTTGTTGTTGTTGTTGTTGTTGTTGTTGTTGTTGCTGATGTTGTTGTAGCGTAAGTGTGGAAAACGAAGGAGTTCACGGCGAGCGAAAGCAAAATGAAATGTGTCTAGCTGGTCGTGTGTGGTCCTAAACTTGTTCATTCGGAGTAATGCTGTCATCATTTGAAGGCGACAGGTTCAACTCCCAGCGTGGACAATAGAATTCACAATGTTTATGCTGTCAAGTACATTCTCCAACCTCTATTTCTTTAGTCTACTGCTAGGAGTGCCAAGCAAACCTGTGAAGTGTATTTCTCATGTTTGAATCCTTTAAAGTGTTTCCGAATTAGTAAATGACGCAACACAACGAGGATACATGTATAACCAAGTTCTGCTTCGTGACGGAAGTCGTGGACTTACACAAACACTGTTATCTGTTGGGGTATCATCCTTGCACTCCGTACAAGTCCTTATGTGCACAGATCCTTCCGTGTAAACGAAATGTAAAACTTTCACGCAACTAACTTTTTACAACGTATCTTAAGAAGACCCACAAGCTCAATGTTCAACAACTGTCTTGATTTCTTTCAGTTTCTTGAATGTGTCTTTCAGTTTCAAAAAGGAAGTAAAATGATAGGAAATTAGTGTGAATTAAATGTGAAGAGAGATTGTGTCATGACGGTAGCGAATAATAAATATTGTTTAGTGTAATTACCCCACCAATCTTCTGTACAGGTAAAAGTACTCCCTTTATTCAAATGGAAGAATACTCAACCAATACAGAACTTGTGTCCAATAGTCAAGCAACACAGAACTGGTGTCAAATAGTCAAGCAACACAGAAGTTGTGTCAAATAGTCAACCAACACATAATTGTTGTCGAATAGTCAACTAACACATAATTGGTGCCGAATAGTCAACCAACACATAATTTGTGTCGAATAGTCAATCAACACACAACTGGTGTCGAATAGTCAACCAACACACAACTGGTGTCGAATAGTCAGCCAACACACAACTGGTGTCCAATAGTCAACCAACACATAATTTGTGTCGAATAGTCAATCAACACACAACCTGGTGTCGAATAGTCAACCAACACACAACTGGTGTCGAATAGTCAACTAACATACAACAGGTGTCGAATAGTCAACTAACACACAACTGGTGTCGAATAGTCAACTAACACACAACTGGTGTCGAATAGTCAACTAACATACAACCTGGTGTCGAATAGTCAACTAACACACAACTGGTGTCGAATAGTCAACTAACACACAACTGGTGTCGAATAGTCAACCAACACACAACTGGTGTCGAATAGTCAACTAACATACAACCTGGTGTCGAATAGTCAACTAACATATAACCTGGTGTCGAATAGTCAACTAACACACAACTGGTGTCGAATAGTCAACTAACACACAACTGGTGTCGAATAGTCAACCAACACACAACTGGTGTCGAATAGTCAACTAATGCAGATATTTTTTCCCTGTACTGTGAAAATATTTTCAGAAAAGTAGAAGATATGGAAGGAATCAACATTGGGGGACGATACATCAATACCATTAGATATGAAGATGATACAGTCTTGATTGCAGACAATGAACAGGACCTACAACATTTAGTAGATGCGGTTGTTGCACACAGTGGACAACTAGGGTTAGAATTAAATTGTAAGAAGACACAGATTATGGTCGTCACTGGGAAGAAGGAAATACCACAATGTGATATACGAGTAAATGGGCATATTCTTAAACAAGTGAATCGGTACAGTTATCTCGGAACATTCATAACATCTGATGGGAGATGCCTTGAAGAGATTAGAACAAGAATTGCCATTGCGAAGGTAGCCTTTTGCAAGATGAAAACCATACTGACCAATTAAAAAGATATCAACTGAAACGAGTAAAAGAGTGTTGAAGTGCTACATAGAACCTGAACTTTTGTATGGATATCTTCTTCTTCGTTCATCCGGAGTTTTTTTTTCGGATGTGATTGCGTTGTGCCTGTTTACAGCAGAGCTGCGTTCTTGCGCCGTTAGGCCGACACATCCGACTTCTGCGGGCATTTGTTGACCGGGTTAACCTTCCCGGGGGTTTCTTAGGACGTTTGACTCTCACTGTTGTGGTGTTATCCCCCATCCCAGCTGGTCCATATAGAACAGCCAAAGATCCTGGTCAGCCCTCAAGGGAAGGCAGGGGCAGACCATGGTCATTCCCCGCCATCCAAGGAGGCTTCCATACTTGCAGAGCCGATACACAGCGCTCTGGTACTGGGCTCACCCAAGGAATCGTCACGTCCTGCACATGGCTGCTTAGCCTCACTTCCGTATTTTGGGCCTTCCGTTCACCATAGGCTGTTCTTCCGGAAACCAGAAGTATGCAGTCTGCAGATGACATCCACACAGTGAGCTTTCGATTCGGACTTTCCACGTAATGGATTTGCTATCCAAGCAATATTCCATTTCATGCCACTAGGACACTTTTCCACCTTTTATGAAGCCCACACAATGGGCTTTTGATTCGGACTTTCCACGTAATGGATTTCCTATCAAGCAATATTCCATTTCGTGCCACTAGGACACTTTTCCACCTTTTATGAAGCCCATACAGCGAGCTTTCGATTTGGACTTTCCACATAATGGATTTGCTATTCAAGCAATATTTCATTTCATGCCTCTGGGTCTTCATGCACCTTTAAATGTCAACCTGTATGTAGTTAAAGTAAGCTGCGGTCAACTTGAGCTTGTTGATATCTCCATAGAGCTTGTCCTCAAATGAAGCAGGTGTGGGCCAAAATATCTTTCTCTGTTCTGCATACGTTGGGCAATCCTGCAGCAAATGTTTTGCTGTCATTTTTCCAGTTCTACAATTACATTCATCAGTATCTCCTATCTTTAGTTTATTGAACAAGTGGTATTTCAGCCTGTTATGTCCTGTGCGGAGTCTGAAGATTGCTACTTGTTCTCTTCGGTCGAGTTTGTAATATGCATCATCCTTCTGGTGGCCTGGATGCTCAGATTCCCATTTGGTTCTATAAGTGCTTTTTATCAACCTCTTTGCCTCATTATAGGTTATGTCTATGTCAGGCTGTGGTAGTCGTCCGCCCTCTTTTGCCAGTCTGTCAGCCTCTTCGTTTCCAGGTATACTGCAATGTGATGGGATCCACTGTATTACAACTTTTTTGGATTTCTGGCATAGACCATGGAGTGCTGCTCTTAGGTCAGTGAGTTCTGTGCTGTTATTGCTCTTGAGTATTGAGACAGCTGACTTTGCATCTGTGAAGATAGCTATTTGCTTCTCTTTATTTTCCTCCATCAGGAGCATTTCT
Organism: Cepaea nemoralis; assembly: GCA_014155875.1. Lineage (NCBI taxonomy): Eukaryota > Metazoa > Mollusca > Gastropoda > Stylommatophora > Helicidae > Cepaea > Cepaea nemoralis. The sequence continues at coordinate 251,781 of JACEFZ010016335.1, forward strand.
GCTGCAGTTTTCAAAGCCTCTACCTCCGCTTTGAAGTTACTTGAAAATTTTCCAGTTGCCATTGAATGTGTTTTTTTCACTCCATTTTTTAAATTTAGGAGAATACCTCCTCCTCCATTCTCTATTGAATTTTTGGCTGATCCATCTGTATATGCATGGGTCCAATTCCTGCTTGGGTAATGTTCTTTTATGTAGTTTAGGGTTATTTCTCTTCTTTCGGTTTCATGCTGAGTGTTCTTTTTCTCAATACCAGGAATGTTTTCTATCATCTCAGGCAGTTGCTGCTGTCCCCAAGCTGGGAAGTTGTGTGCATTGTGTATGGGCTTGACTGTTGATATGTTAAGTATAGGATCTGCCCTAATCCTTCGTTTTGCAGTTTCTACAAAGTTGCTACGCTTCAGTCTTCCCTTTCCAAAACCATTAAATCTGTTGTACATAGGGTGGTCTGTCAATCTTCTAAATTTTTCTGCTTGTTGCTGGGCTCTGCTATCTCTTCTATCCTGCATTGGTTGTAAACAAGTGATCTTTTCTAGTTCATTAATAGGCGTTGTCTTCAGGCTTCCAGTTATGATTCGCATTCCTTGGTTTTGGACTCTACTTATTTTGTTAAAGTTTGACTTAGCTGCTGTTGCCCAAGCTGCAATGCCATATTCCAGTACTGGCCTCACCCGTCCAGTATATAACTTCTTGAGAACTTTCTCATCTGCTCCCCACGTTGTACCAGCAAGCTTTTTCATGATTGCCATTCTCTGCCTTGCTCTTGTTCGATTTTTCTCAACCTGTGTCTTCCATGTCAGGCGACGATCAAAGGTGACTCCTAGATAGTTTGGATTTTCTTCATGGCGCAATATTTTTCCATTCTTCTTCTTCTTCTTCTTCGTTCATCCGGAGTTTTTTTTCGGATGTGATTGCGTTGTGCCTGTTTACAGCAGAGCTGCGTTCTTGCGCCGTTAGGCCGACACATCCGACTTCTGCTGGCATTTGTTGACCGGGTTAACCTTCCCGGTTTTTCCATTCAATACCAGCTTAGGTTGCTGAGTTTTATTTGAGAGGGAGAACACTGTGCATGTTGTTTTCTCCTCACTTATCTTCACTAGCCATGATTTTGACCAGTCCTCTAGCGCTAATAAGGCTTGCTGTATTCTGCTGTTAGCTGTACTAATATATTCTTCAGATGTCCATATGGCTAGGTCATCTGCAAAGGAGGATGTGTGTACTCTGGCTGGAAAATTTTCTGTGATGTCATTTATATATGCTAGGAATAATGTTGGTGAAAGAACTCCTCCTTGGGGGACACCTTGCTCCAGCAGCATCATTTTGCTTGTTTGTCCTTGTACTTTTGTCCTGGCAGTTCTGTTCTCAAGGTAGTGGCTGATCCATTTATACATTTTTCCACAAACATGCATGTTTTGCAGTTTTACTTTCAGTCCTTCCTTCCATACTTTATCAAATGCTTTTTCTAAATCTATCCAGACTGCTAGTGTGTGCTTTTTCTCTTGGAAGGCATCCTCTATTTCCTGAGCTATATAGGTTATTTGATCTTCAGTGGATCTGTACTTTCTGAATCCTGCTTGGTGTGGTGTTAAGAGTTTGTTTTCTTCCAGATGCCATGTTAGCCTGCCATTGATAATGCGTTCCATTAATTTTCCTACACAGCTCAGTAGACTGATAGGTCGATAGCCATTTGGTTCTTCCAGGTCTTTTCCTTTCTTTGGGACTGGTATTAGTATAGCTTCCTTCCATGCCTGTGGGACTATTCCTCTCTTCCAGCTGTTATTTAGGACTGCTAGTAGTTTCTTCTTTGCCTTGGTGCCTAGTCCTATTAGCATTTCATTTGTGATTCCATCCTTTCCTGGTGATTTCTTCTTTTTTAGGGTATTCATTGCCTGTTCCATTTCTTCCATTGTTAGATTTGCCATCATATATTCTGCTGCTGTCTCTGTATTTCTATGATGTGTCTGTTTGTCTTTGATTGCTTTCTTCTGTTCGGTTGTAATATCAATGTGGTTTGCATTTGCATAGTGTTCCATTAGTGCATTTGCAGCCTTTTTGCCTGTAAGCAAGGCATTTCCTTGTTTAATTGTTATTTGTTTGTTTCTAGGTCCTTCATTGTTCATGGCTTTCACTAGTTTCCATAGTTTGTTTCCATCCCTGTCAAAATTCAGGTTTTCTGTTTTTTCCCTCCAACAATCTCTTGTTGTTTGGTTTACTGTTCTTTTATATTTTGCTGAGAGGGCTTTGAGAGAGATGTTTGCTTCAATTGTTTGTTCTCTCTCTGCTGTCTTCCTGGCATCTTCAACTTTGTCCTCCAAACTTTGTAGTTCTTCAGTCCAGTATGGTTTGTAATTTTTCCTCGCTCCTCTTGGAATGGACTCAGTGGCTGCCTGTATTATCGCTCTGTTTAGACTTTCCACCATTTGCTTTATGTTGCCATATCGTGTATTTATGTTTTCACAATATTTGTCTGTTAGTATGGCAAATCTGTCCCAATCTGCTCGTTTGTAATTCCAGCGGGGCAAGGGCTTTTGCTCCTGTGGAACATACTCCATATTCATTTCAAGCTTGATTGGTCTGTGGTCACTACCTGCTAATTGGTCCAGCACATGGCGATCGATTTTGTGGATGATGTCTCCTGTGCAGAAAGCTAAGTCTGGAGTAGAAGTGGTAAGCCATCTTCTGGAGTAGAAGCTCGGTGTGTCATCCGCTTTGTTGAGTAGATGGAGATTTGAGTCTATTTCCCAGTCCTCCAATTCATCTCCTCTTTTGTCAGTATCTGGGTATCCCCATCTTTCTGAACGGCTATTAAAGTCTCCGACAATAATGCAGTTTGTGTCAGTTATTTTCATGTTTGAGAGTGTAAGGTCCTTATCTGCTGGGCTATACAGATTGTAGATTCTTATTTTCACGTCCTTTATCATTATGTCAACACCTATAATTTCCGTTTGGTTGTCAGAGATCACAGATACTTCGCTGCAAGGTATTGTATTTCGTGTAAGTATTAGAACTCCTCCTTTGTGTCCTTCGCGGTCGAAACGTGTGGCCTGATATCCTCTGACTGAGAATTTGTGATTGGCGTTGAGGTGTGTCTCTTGAATGCATGCCACATCTATTCTATCTTTATGAAGACGATGTGTTAGGGAGTCTTTCTTCTTGTAAACTCCTTCGGCATTCCACTGTAGTATGTTGAGTGTCCGGGGTATTTGGTCAATAGCTCTTAACCTACTCCTCTGTGCCTTGACTCCACAGCACAGGGGAAGGTGACCACCAGTAGTCATGGGTGGACCCCCTCGAGGCAGGGGGCCCGGCACTATCACCGCCTGATGGGACTTCACGGGATTAGCACCATATCGATTAATTTTGATTTGTGACATCATGAATTAAGTTACGTTGCACTGCTTTGTCAAGCCTGTGGCTCAGTACATCCGATTTCGACAAGCATTTATTCGGGATGCTTTCCCTAGCCTTTGACTGTCCCCAGTCTACCTACAAGGCAGCAGGTTTCACGTTGCACTGCTTTGTCAAGCCTTTGGCTCAGTACATCCGATTTCGACAAGCATGTATTTGGGGTGCTTTCCCTAGCCTTTGACTGTCCCCAGTCTACCTACAAGGCAGCAGGTTTGTGTGTCTCTTCGTCTGGTCCCTCTCCCTTGACCTGTCCGACATGGGTGGCCCTACCAGTAGCTGTGCTACCGTCGGCATAGCTCTTGGGGTCATTGGGACGCACAAGCCCCTCTACCTCGTCACGGTGGACACACAGCAGAGGGGGTATGGATATAAAGCGTGGACAATGAGTAGACAAGCTGAAAAACATCTGATGGCTGTGGAAATGTGGTTTCTGAGGAAAATGCAAAGAATACCATGGACAAACAGAAAAACCAATGAACAAGTCCTCCAAGAAACAAATGAAGATCGTAAACTGATTAGAGACATTAGAAGTAGACAGTCACAATTTTTTGGGGCATGTTATGAGAAGAAATGAATTAGAGAACTTAGTGACAACTGGCAAGATCGAAGGGGGGAGACAAAGGGGGAAGACCTAGAAGTAAATACCTGGATGGCTTGGCCCCGTGGCATGGTCGAGAAGGAACACTGAGCTGATCCACGACTCTGGTGATCGACTGAGATGGCAAAACATGACCGCCCACGCTTATCGGCATGGAACATGATGGATGGATGGTGAGAGAGCGAGAGAGAGAGTGTGTGTGTGTGTGTGCGTGCGTACGTGCGTGTGTGCGTGTGTGTGCGTGCGGGCGGGTGGGCGGGTGTGTGGGTGTGTGTGTCTGTGCGTGTAGGAAATTTAGGTTCCATGTTAATATTCGAATCTGCCCCGATGCACCAGGCCCTACTAGGCGAACGCCTAGCCTCTACGCATGCGCGGATCCCAAGATTTCAATAGTTTAGGTGAATGTATGAGCAAACGCAGCTGCACGAGAATCGGTAAGCAATTCTTGCGTGACGGTTACTTGTGGGATAAGTGCGTCGGCCGCTCAGAAAGCAATGGCAAACTACTGAGCGTAATCTTGCGGAGAAATCAACAACAGCGGTATAACGCTGTGTGTTAACTGGTGTTAACAGCGATGATCTGTAATAGGATATGCGGGGTAAAAAAAAAAGTAAATGTTTGTTGCCATGTTGATCTTGCAGCCAGGGTTACTCGCCATTCTGTACATTTCCTAACGGGATTCATACATTTGCTAAGAGTATTCGTACATTTCCTCTCTAATTTACGCAAACTCAACCTTTCCGTGGACTTGTGTAGTAATTTTCCAATAATTTCAAATTCCACAATGAAAACATATTCCCAGAATGAGGTGAGTTGAGTTGACTCAATTGCCGACATCACAGCACGAGGAGCAATCCCATACGTGCTTTTTCCGCAGCTTCAATAGCCACCCAAGAGTCCCACTACTAATGCTACCAGTAGTAGTACTACATTTTAATATTTCAGTAGAAATTCCCATCTTTCACGTTTCCTAGTGCAATTTATAAATGCCTCTGCTTAGGAAGTTATTTACTATAAATAAATATATTACGGATGTAAATCAATAGATTACGGATGTAAATCAATAGATTACGGATGTCTAGTCTCCTAATGAAGAGTATTCTTCTTCTGTTGTAACGGGCACGTTAATGAACTTCCTCAAACTAATAAACATTTGGATTGGAGCCGTTTGCGATTACACTGCCAGGAAGTCATTCACAGACATGTGATTTTATTAATATTAGCATGATCACCATGCCCGTTATTATCTTTATCATCGACAACAACTACTACTACATCAGCACCAACTACAACAACAACAACAACAACAACTACTACTACTACTACTACTACTACTACTACTACTACTACTACTACTACTACTACTACTACTACTACTACTACTACTACTACTGCTGCTGCTGCTGCTACTACTACTACTACTACTACTACTACTACTACTGCTACTACTACTACTACTACTACTACTACTACTACTACTACTACTACTACTGCTGCTGCTGCTGCTGCTGCTGTAGCTGCTGTTTAACTACTACCGCCACTACTACTACCACCATCGCCACCACCACTACTACTACTATTACTACTACTACTACTACTACTACTACTACTACTACTACTACTACTACTACTACTACTACTACTACTACTATCATTACTGCTGCTACCACTACTACTACTGCTACTACTGCTGGTTGTTGCTGATCCTATTACTACTACTACTACTACTCTACTACTACTACTATTACTACTACTACTACTACTACTACTACTACTACTACTACTACTACTACTACTACTACTACTACTGCTACCACTACTATTACGACTACAACTACTACTACTACTATTACTATCTCTGCTGCTGCTCTTACTACTACTACTCAAACTACTACTACTACTACTACTACTACTACTACTACTACTACTACTACTACTACTACTACTACTACTACTACTACTACTACTAATACTACTACTACTACTATTTCTACTATTACCTCCACTTCTGCTATTACTTTTGCTGCTGCTGCTACTATTACTACTAATACTATAACACCAACAACAACAACTACTATTACTATTAGTTGTAGTAGTAATAGTGGTGGTGGTGGTGGTGGTGGTGGTGGTGGTAGTAGTAGTAGTAGTCGTAGTAGTAGTAGTGGTAGTAGTAGTAGTCGTAATAGTAGTGGTAGTAGTAGTAGTAGTAGTAGTAGTAGTAGTAGTAGTAGTAGTAGTAGTAGTAGTAGTAGTAGTAGTAGTAGTAGTAGTAGTAGTAGTAGTAGTAGTAGTATATCTACTGCTACTTCTTCTTATACTACTACTACTACTACTAAAACTACAATTATTTGAACTGATGGTGTAGAAAGTCAGTGGAACCGTGGCAGCATGACAGTTAGACCGCTTGCTAACAACAACAGTGGCACGCGTCCAATCCCCAGCATTGACATGATATTTATTCAGTTCGACTCTCAGGAAGCCGCTGTAACGATTCACTAACAGTCTCGCCTCCAGGCTCAGAATCTCGTGTTTGAATCCCCGTCGAGGCAGGGATTTTTCTTCATATAAATAGGTTACCAAGTTGACACAGCCTAACATATTTACCAGAAATTTTCCAGAGTAGTAGACGCAGTCGGCATTATAGTTGCTATATCATCTATCGGATTCCTAGCGACATAACATATGAAGCTAGAACCCAATGTACAATACACATCGTCGTGGGAAAATTAGTATTTTATCTTCACGTTTTACTTCTCTGGCGTTGATCCAGCCTAAAAAAAAATACATCCCTCTTTCAGAATTTTCGGGAAGATGCAGAGTAATGAAGGTGGCAAAGAAGAAACATAAACACCTCACTTCCATGTGCAGTAGTCTAGAATTTGTTTAGTTTAGTTGAGGGATGACCATCGCGGCACACGGGTGTAATCCATAAGTGCTCCGTTCTCCTCCTAACACAAACCTGATTCTAGAGAAGCTCAGCTCAGTGCACGAACTCCGTAGCACCGGCGAGGATCCTGAAATACTTTGGGTAGATTTTTATCTCGAAATGTTGCCCGGGCAGCGCCGTTAGGCTAATCTTTTTCGATTTCCAACTGTCAAGGGATAATTTACGTGCGCAACAATACACACGGGCGTCCGATCTCACTACCCAGAGACCAGGGGAAATTTTATTACTAGAAGTCCACGTTAAGAAAAAAAAAAACCGGTCCTCACAGGGGCTTAAACCTGGGACCTCTATATTCAGTGGACTAGAATATGTGAACACGGAACACTTCACACACCAACGCATACATCTACCCCTGCCCCACATGCATATAACACTAAGGTAATCGTATGTAATATACTGGTTAAAGTTAGCTGCATATCCTTTACAGGATGTCGCAAGTTTACAGAACTTGGGACCAACTGGCAAGATGGAAGGGAAAAGACCAAGGGGAAGACCAAGAATTAAATACCTGGATGGCTTGGCCACATGGCATGGTCGAGACAGAAACACAGAGCTGATCCACGACTCTGGTGATCGAGTGAGATGGCAGAACATGACCGCCACCGCTTATCGGCATGACACATAATGAATGAATGAATGACGCTCTAGATGTGTATGCACGTACATGCATACGCAGACATGTGTGTGTACGCCTACACATCTAAACCCGGGTAAGACCACAGTCTGCTCTAGCAAAGGAAATGTGCTGAAGACGGAGGCAACCACCCATTAGGCGCACTACGGAAATCAGGATGCCACGCAATTACGCCATGAAATACTTGTATGTCGACTACTGCTAAATGTTATGGTGCTCGCCCTGCTTTGGACCCCCTGCAGGTGCAGTGCCGGGCCCTATGCCTCGAAAAGTTCCAACCACAACAACTGGAGATCCTTCGCAGGTGTCCTGTGGAGTCTGGGGACCTGAGAATAGAGCGCCTGGCCAAACCAAACAAAGACTAACATTAATGCGGAGGGAGTCAGCAACAAAAACCAAAAAAAGAAATCGAACTAAAAACATCTTAGACCAAGAAAACGTAAGCGTATATTGCTAGCAGAAAGCAATGTGGCAAACTACTGAGCGCAATCTTGCCAAGAAATCAACAATCAGCTGAAAGATGCTGATGTTGACAGCGATGTCCTGTAAAGGATATGCAAAAACATACTGCTAGCAAGAAACTCACCTGAATGAAAATATAGCCCTCAAAATCAGAGGCTACCAGTGTTACCGATATAACCGAAAGGACAAGCGAAATGGTAGGATATTGACCCTTGCAAAATTAAAAAAAATAAAATAAATAAATAAATAACAATACTTCTTCCCAAATGGAAGTTTACATTGAAGAGGCTGAGTATCAGACACTTGAACTTAAGACAGGCAATACAGACTTATATCTGATCAATTGCTACTGTCCAAGTGACCGCCCACAGGCACTGGACACACAACCATTAAAAGACAAAAATGATTGTGTGTGGCGATTTCAACAGCCACTCGCAGAGCTGGGGCTATGACCACATGGACCAGAGGGGAGAGAGAATGGAAGACTGGCAGGATGAGAATAGATTCATCTTGATTAACAAGTCGTCTGACCCACATACCTTCTGCTCGAGATCATGACACACTACAACTACACATGTCCTGGCTTTTCATTCACCAGACCTGGAGTCGAACAATAAACGAATTGGGAAACAACTTGGTGGCAGAGACCATCGACCACTCTTTCTAACTGTAGAAAATGAATTTGTAAGTGAAAGCAGCACCCTCTCAAGGTGAAACTGCAAGAAAGCAGACTGGACAATGTACAAGCATCGTACCAGCATACTGGTTAGAAACCTTAACACTGAAAAAGACATAAATAAAGTAGTTGAAGAGTTTGGGAAATGCATGCAACAGACAGCACGAGAAACAGTACCAAGAGGAGCCCGTAAACATTATAATCCCAACCCAGTTGTGAACTGGAACAGTTCCATAATGATGTGGAAGTGTTTAGAAAGCAAGCAGAGGCCACACCCAGCAAAGAGCACCACAATAAATTCCAGCATGCAAAAGCCAAATTTCAAAGGGCCAAGCTGCGGGCTAGACGGAAAGGCTGGCAGGAGAAAACAGAGTTACTGAACTTTGACAGAGACAAGGAAATTGTGGAAGCTAATAAAACAACTTAATGATGAGGGCACGGGGAGAAACTCAAAAACAAGATGGAAACATCCTAACAGAAAAGTAAGCAGCTGACCATTTTGCGGACTCATTCGCACAAGATAACAATATTGAAATTAGTCCAGAGAAACAACAAGAGATTCGAGAGAAATGGCAACATACATGATATAATGAAATACTACATGAGGTTCTGGAGGCACCTATCACAATGAGCTAATTGGAGCTAGCCATATCAAAATTTAAAATGAGAAAGTCACCTGGAGCTGATGATATCTCCAATGAAATGACCAGGAACCTAGGAACAGAGGTCAAAGCAAAGCTGTTGCAGATCTTCAATAATAACTGGACCTCAGGCAGTGTTCCACAAGCCTGGAGAGAAGCAATCATGATACCCCTTCTAAAATCAGGGAAAGATAGTTCCATTGCCTCCAGCTTGTCACGGAAAAGACTGCAGGTTAATGATTCATTGATAACTTACAGATCAGAATACCCAGGTAGGAGAAGGGTTAACCAAGGAGTGACCAAGCGCATGTGTATGTGGGTCAAGACAGGAATAGCCGACTAACCGGACAGGTAACTGTCGAGTGGAAAATTTGGGTAGCGACAAAGAGAGACAGCATCATGGATCAGTCTATTGCGTTCTGGAGGTAGGGATATACGGAAAAGTTCGAGATCAGAAATTTTCCACTGACAAGGGATAATGAAGTCTGAATTTGCTTTGTCCAGCAATGTCAAGGACGATGGGACAAAGATGATCTAAAGAGAGTGGCCACTTCTTTGTGTCAGTTTAGTGTGTGTTCCCCAACTGGACGGAAAGATAGAATTATGTGTCCTGTAATGAAAAGAAATATCCTCCCTTATAATGGGATAAAGTGCTTGGCTGCGGATTAATTTCGATTCGTGGATCTACATTAATTCTATAAAGGAACATAGATGTGTATAAGGTATATTAAAATATCGTTTTAGAATAGGAATATAGATGAGCGTGTATTACCTTTATCATTACATATTATTAGTGGGTGTTTTAGACTGAGGTGAATTCTTATGTCTTATGCGGATGGTGACTTCGAAAGCCTTGTCATTATGGCTGGAGAAGGACACTTGCATAAGTTAGGAGTAAGGGGCGGACGCTTACCACTCGACTTGTTATATTCATCCACAGGTTCCCAGTTTCTAGGGACATTAGAGAAGAAAGAAAAACCTACTCTACGTGAACCAATAAAGTACATACTTAGATCCAGAAAGAACCTAAACAGTTCGTTCAGATGAACAAATACTAACATCAAGTAAAATACAGAAGACTGTATGCTAACACGCATATACCACGGGGGCTCCTAAACAGAAAAAGATGTTAAGGTGGGGCAAGCAGAGACTTCAACCTACATACGACTTGCATACATAGGGTAGAAGGAATAGACAAAGACAATAGTGATAATCATAATAGACAATAGGAAGAACATTGACAATGTGGTGTTTTCTTTTTTGATGATGGATACTTAATATCATGAAACCGATTTGGGCACAGTCATAAACTTACGGGACTTTTATAGCAATACGGTGACTCAGAGGTGAACAGTTTGTTTTCATTTCACTAACGGATTTACCATCAGATTCAAGCCTACGGATCATCCCGGGTGAGCTCTGTCCTGTTTGATGTGATGTCCTGTAATCGTGAAGAATGACTGGCGAGAAGATACAGCTGATAGACATTCTGAGTTCATTCTGTCCACAACCATAGAATACAATAGCAACTACACAGACAATATCCATACACACACCGGACATAGTTTTCTTTATTAATAAATCTTTTATTATATGTTGAAAGGAAATGTTGTCGGAGTATGTGTTGAGAGAATAATAGAGAGAGTGACAGAAGTAGATATATGGAAGGGAAGACAGAAGAGAGGAGTGTAGACCAAAGTCAGGCAATAACCCCAACAGATAATCAGTTTTATAGATGTGCTTGTTGAGTCCAACCTTCTCTCTGGAATTTAAACAAGTGACAAGCTACAGACCAGTTAGCCTCACCAGATGCCACTGCAAAACAATGGAGCTCATCATCAATCACAGACTACAGTGGTACGTTGAAAGTGAAAAAATCCTTCTGCCACAGCAGGCTGGCTTTAGGCAGTGCTACTCTACGGAAGATCAGACAACTTACCTCTCTCGAGAACTTGGTGACAACTGGCAAGAGTGAGGGGAAAAGAACAAGGTGAAGGCAGAGAAGTAAATACCTGGATGTTTTGCCCACTAGGTATGATTGAGACAAAAACACAGAGCTGATCCACGACTGTAGTGATCGTGTGAGGTGGCGAAACATTACCGTCCACGCTTATCGGCATGTCACATGATGATGATGATGTTGGTAATCATGCTCGGGGTCCCATGACATTCCTACATAGCTAGGTCTAGAAATGACAGGGCAGACAGACCAGCAAAGAAGGGATCTAGACAAGAACAACAGTGTGCAGGCTTTCACTCGGGCATGTTTCCTTAGTGACTCAATGAGTTTGCTCAGAAAGATACCGATGGGGAGGGTCCGAAGACAATGATTGTTGTCTCTAGAGCGGTCACCGCTGGCAAAGATTAGTTTCACTTTCGTGCCAGGGCATGTGGGTGACCAAGGAAATTAGCAGACTGACAAGGCTTGCGGGAAAGGCTACTGTTGAGTGCGGACAAGCCATGGACCAGGTTGATATACTGAATGCTCTACAACAAGTAAATCGTTTGCGACAACCAAGTGATTACTGTTTTGTTTTTTTTCGCTCGCTCACTTTGAACTCAGGCGTAGTCCATACACACTATTTATAGTGTGAACTGTATGAACCTGTATGAACCCATGTTCAGTTACCTAGATAAGAGCAAGATGATGACAGTAGTGATGGATTGAATTTTGCGTGAAGATTAGCTTCCCCTATTAATAATGTCCCTCGCCAACAGGCAAACCCACTCCGACTTCAGAGGTACTTGTTATTTACGTCCCCAAGTCAAGGACGACAGGTCAACATTTTAGTCCAGCTGTCCAGTGTAGGGGTTGAACCCCTACCCTCGGCATCAGCACACCGTATGTTTAAGAACACGCGTTCTTATCTATTCCACAATGCTGACCTGCAGTGATGACTGTGAATCTACAACCACGGTCAGACTGCGAGAACAGCAAGTTAAAAGAGTCGGGGCCAAACAAGAACACTACGCAGGAAGCCAAAGAAGATTGATAAACCAACACAGAACTGGTGTCGTGAGCCGCCACATGCTGCCGGATTTGTTAAGGTGAGGATCCGAGCACTTAAGGACTGAATGGTTTGATGTGCAATGAGGATGATCTGTCAAGTAAAAACCTAACTAGTCTACAGTAACAAATCTTAATACAGCCGAGCATCTAATAATAATCAATCATGTGCCATGCCGGAAGGCGTGGGCGGTCATGACTCGCCATTTCACTCGATCACCAGTCATGGATCAGTTCAGTGTTCCTGTCTCGACCATGCCATGTAGCCAAGCCATCCAGGTATTTACTTCTTGGTCTTCTCCCTTGGTCTGTTCCCTTCAATCTTGCCAGTTGTCACCAAGTTCTCCAATTCATTTCTTCTCATAACATGTCCAAAAAATTTTGACTGTCTACATCTAATTTCTCTAATCAATTTACGATTTTCATGTGTCTCCTGTAGTACTTGGTCATTGATTTTTCCGTCTGTCGATGGTATTCTTTGCATTCTCCTCAGAAACCGCATTTCTGCAGCCATCGGATGTTTTTTAAGCTTGACTGCTCATTTTCCAAGTTTCACATCCATACAAAAGAACAGGCTCTATGTAGCAACTCAACACTCTTTTTCTCGTTTCAATTGACATCTTTTTTATTGGTCAATATGGTTTTCATCTTGCTAAAAGCTACTTTCGCCATGGCGATTCTTGTTCTAATCTCTTCAAGGCATCTCTCAACAGAAGTTATGGCTGTTCCGAGATAATTGTACCGATTCACTTGTTGAAGAATATTCCCATTTACTTGTAAAATAGAACTTGGCTGAACAAACGCACGATGAGAATGTCGTAGAAGTTGTTCAAATTAAATAACCAGAAACAAGAGGTCAGCTGGTCGAATGGATAAGAGAGCTATTGCTTAAACATCGGTGCATTATTGACGAGTAGCGGGTTCAACCCATGCATCAGACAGTTTAATTAAAATGTTGACTTCTCGTCCTAGACTTGGGTACGTATATATTACAAGTATATCTGAAGTCGGGGTGGATTAGTCTAATGGAGAGAAACACTGGTGATAGGGAAAGCTAATCCACAGGCAAAAATCAGTCCAGTGCAAATGAAGTAGATGCCGACTACGCTTGAGTTCAAAGCGAGCAAAGCCAACAACAGCGACAAAAAATAATAGCAAGAAAATACATCTACATAAAGTACCAGAAACAACTATGCAACATTAAGTTCTAGAAACAGTCATTCAACATAAAGTGCCAGAAACAGTCATACAACATAACGCATCAGAAACAACCATACAACAATAAGCACCAGAAACAGTGGTACAACATAACGTATCATAAACAACCATACAAAAATAAGCACCAGAAACAGTGGTACAACATAACGCATCAGAAACAACCATACAACAATAAGCACCAGAAACAGTGGTACAACATAACGTATCAGAAACAACCATACAACAATAAGCACCAGAAACAGTGGTACAACATAACGTATCAGAAACAACCATACAACAATAAGCACCAGAAACAGTGGTACAACATAACGTATCAGAAACAACCATACAACAATAAGCACCAGAAACAGTGGTACAACATAACGTATCAGAAACAACCATACAACAATAAGCACCAGAAACAGTGGTACAACATAACGTATCAGAAACAACCATACAACATAAAGTACCAGAAACAGTCACGCAACATAAAGTACCAGAAACAGTCATAAAAGCTGTTTTAATTAAATGAACAAAAAACAACCGACCAACATAAACAACCCCAAGCAGTCCTTGTTTACAATTTCTCTGACCACTGCGGCAGTAACACATTTCCATGTTGACGCAAGATGTGGGCGGCGGGCTTGCCGCGACCTTCAGGCCCATCGGGGTCGTCAATGGGGTCGTTGAGTGCAGCAAAGCAAACAGACAGTCGGGGAAACAAAACATTACAGCAATCCGTGCACAGGCGGCTGTTTTCTAGCGGAAAGTCTGCCTTTGACCTGGTTATCATTCTAGGACACGTCCTGTTAGCAGGTGTTTGTGGTGGGAGGCGCGAACATGTTTGTGTCATGTTTTAGCATTATTATTATTATTATTATTATTATTATTATTCTTGTGTTCGCTTTACATTTATTGTCTATATCTGCAGTGTTGTCTCTTGTATAAATCTCACTGCTTTATTATTATTATAAATATTATTATAAGTAATACTATTATTATGATTATTTGTTTCGCTTACAATTTATTGTCTGTATCGGAATGTGTCGCCGGCTGCCTGGCCGAGGGGTTAGCAGCTTTCTCCGTTAACCCCGAATACTCTCGTGGTTGACGTGAGCGCACGAGAATTGGAAGCGGTTCGAGTCGCGCCAATGACATATGAGAGTATGGAGCCGCTCAGAAAGTCGTGGCTTGCTAATGAGCGTAATCTAGCCTAGGAATCAACATACAGCTGAAAGATGCTGGTGTTGACCGCAATATCCTGAAACAGGATGGAAACGCGGGGGAAAATAATCGGAATGTGTCTCTTGAATCAATTCAAAATGTATTATTATTATTATTATTATTATTATTATTATTATTATTATTATTATTATTATTATTATTTCGCCCGCATTAAATGTATTGTCTATCTTTGCAATGTTGTCACTTGTATAAAAGTCACAGTTTTATTATTGCTATTGCTGTTATTATTATTATTATTATTATTATTATTATTATGTTTCTTTCGATAGCTATAAATTTAGTGTCTATATCTGCAAGGCGTCTCCTTTATAGATTTCACTGTTTATTATTATTATTATTAGTATTATTATTATTATTATTATTATTATTATTATTATTATTATCATTATTATTAATTGATATGGTTATTATTGGTGTTGCTGTTATTTGTGGTTAAGTTGAGTGGGGCTACCCAAAAGGTGCAAACATGCCAGCTGTTCTGTAAACAAACACAGAACAACAACAACAACAACAGCAAGGGAGGAAGGAAATCGAATATCCGAAAAGAAGAACAACAATAGCAACAACGACAACAACACCTACACAGACAACAACAACAACAAGAAAAAGAAGGGTGGGGTGGATGAAAAGAAGGAGGAAGAAGAGAAGAAGAGGAAGAAAAAGAAGAAGATGGGGTTCAAACACAAGACTAGCGGACCGGCAGGCAATCCCGCAGGCAACTACACTGCCACGCCACCCAACATGATGAAACTCTTGCCTATACATAAGAGTTACATCCCCCGCAAGCCGGTTGTCTATAGGCAACCACACAGATACACGCAGTATGTGGTTTCTTGTCAAAATTTGACAGAAAAAAACCATGACTAATTCAACTGTTCTTCCGTCCGTAGCCTCCATCCTTGTGGTGTGTGCAAAGGATTATTTTACGTCTGCTCGCTTTGAACTCAAGCATACTCCATACACGTGCCACTACTTCAAGTGCACTGGACTAGTTTTTGAGTGTGGATTAGCTGTCCCTATTACCAGATATCCCTACCCATCAGGTGAACCTACACCGACTTCTGAGTTACTTCTAACTTTTCGTCCCCAAGTCAAGGACGAGAAGTCAACAGTTTAGTCCAACTGATCGCGTTAGGGGTTGAACCCGCTCTTTGATAAAGTTACCATCAGTAAACGGTTTTCTTCGTTCTGCCATCTTATGCATTATTTTGTAACTTGTACGAGTGACAGATTCATTTTCAGCGAACTTTCTTGTGAAGAGATTTCTTTGTGTTTCTAAACCACGTTTCATGGACTCATATTTCTCAATGCGTAACTTTCCAGAAAATTTTCAATATGTTCATAGATGTTTTGTTTCCTATTGACGACGAAGATTGTACTCTTTGAAAACGGCAACACTTTCGCTGCATATTACTCAACTGGTTTTCTGGTCCTTTATTTCCACAAAGAAGTACTTTACTCCAAATTCTTCATTGAAAACGCGACACTCGGTGTCCACTTTTCTTTTCTTAGTAGCCATAATGAAGGATAAAGTACACGGGATCTGAACATGAAAAGGACATTGAATTAGAAACATAATTAAAGACATATTGAAACACAAGAAAAGCAGAGGACAAGGGGTCACCAGTGAAGCTACGGCTCACCAAAGATACATATAAAGTTTATAGGTACCTTTGGTAATATAATATATCTCATAATAAGGTTTGGAAAATATATAAATAGGGCCGGCCTAAATAAACAGCCTAGAGCAGAGTTTTTCTACCGGGGGTCCTCGAGTGGCAGCCAGGGGTTCCGATGAAATAGACCGAAATCGCCTAACTGCAACATTTCTGCCCATCTGGTTTATTACATAAACTAGGATAGACACTTGGATAATCACACAGAGTTCCTGGAGCAAAGTAAACATTTGCGTAAGGATCTGATCCAGCAGAAATGTTGAAAAACACGGGCCTGGAGACCAGCTCGATTAATACCTTGACTGGGGAATTCTTCTGAACTGGGGATGATATTTTCGTAATAACACGAGGATTCTATGGCATTTTTATGCTATGTTTGCTACTTTATTGCCTCTATTCACACTTGTAATTCACTTACCTGTCACTGTCAAACAAAGAAATCCATGTTACATATCTATACAATGGATGACTGGCAAAATGAAGTAAATATTTCTGGAGCAACGGACCTGTGTTGATAGGCGAACGCATCTGGGGATGGGAAGATGTGTGTGTGTGTGTGTGTGTGTGTGTGTTGTGCCATGAAAACCATGTTAACGTCAGAGCGTAGGCGGCTCTACCACGAGCCTGGAAAGGACATGGGATGGCGCGAAGAGCAAACATTACAATAAACAAGAAAATCTAGATACAATAATTTACAATTGAAAATAGTAAATTTAAGACACATAGTAGCCAGGAGGTCTCCGCAAGTGTGAAGACCTCCTATTATTTTAAATATAATATTTACATTAAAATTGTATAACAACGTCTCGTGTTCCATACGTTACATAAAACAAGTTATATTACCGTCGGCAGGCCGGATGAAATTACGTCGCGGGCCGGATCCGGCCCGCGGTCCGTAGTTTGGTGACCCCTGCTCTAGAGTAAAATAAGCAGGCCGAGAGAGGGATTATGCTGCATGCGCAACAGATGGTATCTTCAACTCAGCCCAGGCTTTGTGTTAGGGAGAGGTGTAACTCCATCTCGGGATCCCTTCATTAGTTGCAGTTATTATGCCCTGTTTTATATTTCAAAGCACAATGTAACAAACAATCGTCTGTCAAGACTGCAAGGTGCCAGTATACAATGTCCACAGACAAAACTGCAAGTCAATTAAACAATTATTACATCCAATTATGGAAAAAAATGAAAATATCACCCACTTTGAATACCTTAACTCCATAATTAACTATGAGGACTGTCCAAAAAGTTTAAGGGGAGACTTTTTTATCACTGCAACCGTTAAACAGCATTAACTGATTCAGCGCCAAACAAAAAGTAGGTTTGGACCCAATATGGTACACTATCAAATGAACAAGTATTATAATATAAATTTCCTTTCATTGGGCATTGAAATTGTGGAAGATAACGCGAAACGAAACAAATAACACGATGACCCTAGTATGGTGATATATCGTCCTTCTGTCCATATGGGAGGTTACATCTGGCGATATATTATCCTTCGGCAATAATTAGTTAAAGAGCATATGGGACAAAACTAGCAAATAAATGTAAACATTGTGTAAGCATTTGGTAAAAATTGTGAGAGCATACAACATTCCTTTGAAAAAATGGAAATGAGAACCATCAACCATTTCGCAATCATTAAAGAACGAATGAGCAAAGGAGCTTTATTTTCATAAGGTTAAGAATTGGGCACGCAGGCCCATCTGACATCCTGCCCTTCTTATCTCTG
>JACEFZ010016335.1:275000-452927 GCA_014155875.1 Cepaea nemoralis
AGTTTCAACAGCAACTTGAAGACGCTTTCACTGATACACCAGAAAATTGTACAGTAAGTGAAAAGTGGGGTCAGCTTAAGAAAACTCTTTATAAAACTGCCCTAGGGGTTTAGGGCACTGTGGGTCATAAGAGGCAGGACTTGTTTGCGGCAAACATCCAGAATCTGCAGCCCTTGATTGATAAGAAGAAGATAGCTTTCTTAAGAAACAAGGAAAGACCAACGCATAACACTTTGAGTGAGCTAAAGCAAGCTAGGAAGGATGTGCAAAAGGCTGCCAGGCAGTGTGTTATCAGAAGTGGGCAAGACACACTCACTCTACAGATCCACCAGCTAATAGTGCTATGCTGGCAAGAAGGACAAGTCCCACAGGATTTCAAAGATTCAAGCATCATAACACTGTACAAGAACAAGGGCGACCAGAGCGACTGCAACAACTATAGGGGTATCTCACTTCTGTGTATTGTTGGAAAAGTATTTGCTAGAATTGTTCTGCGCAGAGTCCAAGGAGATCAGGTCTACCCCGAATCACAGTGTGGCTTTCGACAGAACCGGTCTACCATTTATATGATATTCTCATTGCGACAAATGCAAGAAAAATGCTGTGAACAGAATCAACCACTGTTTATTGCCTTCATCGACCTCACAACGGAATTTGATTCGGTCAGTCGTGAGGATCTGTTCAAAGCACTAAAGAAGATTGGCTGCCCACCAACTCTTCTGTCCATTGTGGAATCGTTCCACACAGGCATGAAGGGTATAATCAAGTTTGATGGTGCAACTTCTGAAGAGTTTTAAATCAAGAGTGGAGTTTAGCAAGGTTGTGTACTAGCTCCCACCCTTTTTGGAATATACTTTTCACTTCTGCTGAAATATGCCTTTCTTGATGAGGATGGTGGTATATACATTCACTCACGCTCAGATGGTGGCCTCTACAATGCTCAGAGATTGAAGGCCAAGACCAAAATTAGGAGGGTACTGATCAGAGAGTTGCTTTTTGCAGATGATGCTGCAGTTACGACCCACTCTGAGGAAGAATTACAATTTCTACTATCTGCATTCTCCAATGCTTGTTCTGAATTTGATTTAACAATTAGCAAAAAGAAGACACAGATTATGTCACAAGGTGCACATGGGGTACCATCAATCTTTATTGACGACGCCGAACTAGAGATGGTAGGCCATTTTACATATCTAGGATCAGTGGTAAATAGCAAATTATCCCTAGATCAGGAAATCAACATCCGGATTGGTAAGGCAGCAACAACAATGAACAGGTTAAGAAAAAGAGTCTGGGAGAACAGGAAGCTTACTGCCATAACAAAAGTCCTTATCTATCCAGCCTGTGTCCATAGTACTCTTCTTTATGGCAGTGACACCTGGACAACTTACTCACACCAAGAGAAACGTTTCTGTCTGTCTGTCTCTCTCTCTCTCTCTCTCTCTCTCTCTCTCTCTCTCTCTCTCTCTCTCTCTCTCTCTCTCTCTCTCTCTCGCGCGCGCGCGAGAGCGCGCTCGCTCACTCACACCACCGTTATTCCCTCGACTTCATATACATGTGTTTGACTGTCTGTGTGTGACTGTCTGTGTGTGTGTGTGTGTGCGCGCGCGCGCGTGCGCGCGTGCGCTTGCAGATTGCTGCCGTAACGCAATGGTCATGTATTCGAATTCCCTTGGAGGTGAGGGATTTTCAAAACAAAAGAACTGGGTATCACCCATCGAGTCTGCATTTTTAAAAACAATGTTGCATGTCCTTTACAGTGGTGCTTCCCAAACTTTTCACTTTCGCGGACCGACAGAAAATGTTCCTCTTTCACCAGGTACCTGTGCCGTTTAAAAAATGTTTCTCCTTGTAATCTGGAATTTTATATGGCCTCAATACACATTTTAATATAATTATAAGATTTAACGTAATTGTGGGTGCTGTCCCGGTGCTCTAAATACTGCTCCATAATATTATTGGGTGACGGTGATTTATTTTATGGTGGTCCTATTTTCATGAGTAAAAATTCTATTGTAGTGATTTACAACTTAAAAAAATTTTCAAATGTCAAAACTACATTTAGGTCTTCCTGTAAAGGTGTATATACTCGCATACACCGACATTAATGAACACCAATATAAAATAAAAAATTATATATATCTTGGAAAACGATATCAAATCCGATTCTTAACAAGCTGACTAAATTATAGTATGTTGTAATAAAAATGATTTAATGATATGCTGCTAACAGTAATTATTTAATGCGAGGGGTGGGCCTGTTTATTATTTACAAGCTTATCATCGTGGCTCGATTGTAGGCAGCGCTAACCGCAAAGGAGTACACATTTCCATACTGTTAAAGTATTTTGTCTTAATAATGCTCTTTGACGAAAAAGAAATACACTTCTTTCAAGTTGTTTTTGTATCGATATCTCACATACACACCATCTGAATTGCTAAGTTAGCAACATCAGTGCTTTCGTCCAGCTGTAATGAAGAATACTTTGCAGATGTATCTAACATCTTCACTCGCTCAGAAGATGGCAAAACCCATTATAATCTAACAACGAAAATCACGTATGTTCTGCATCTTATGACAATCAGCAAATTATAATTTGCATCATTCTTAGTTTTCGTCACTTAGGACATAAAACAAGCGCAAGTCGTCAACAACCAAATGTCGTCGACCGGGGGGGGGGGGGGGGTATTGCGAAATCACTGTGAAGTAACGATCAGATGATACAAATAACAGCGACAGTCTGATTCGCAGCTGCAAGTTGTTATTACTGGGGGCGGTGAGATCAAACGGTACAGCCGTCTTTGAGAGTTCCCCACAAGACAGAAAATTGTAGGCATGTTGTTGTGGCCCGATCGGGAGAATGCGGGAAACGCGCTGGCTTGTTTTGGTTGTCGAAACAAGGGAGACAACTTTTGCATTGGTTAAACAAGGGGGAGAGAAATATTCTTGTGAGTGGAAACCGATTGTGTGCCCTTGGGACCATCTGGTGTTGACATCAAAGGAAGACACTAGAACAATCCCAGACTGTTGGAAAAAAACAAAAACTTGTTAAAGCGATTGTAAACAAGAGAGTTGGCCTGGGCGGACGGTGTTTTCGCTAGCTCTGGATGAATTTGAAGAACATCTACCGTGTGCGGGATTAATTCAATTTAATATACACGTGCCTGTCATGGCAAAATGTAGATGCGATTCAGGAGTAAAGTAGTGTAGTGATAATTAGCTCTGCTAGTTGAGAATAGGGTAGTGAAGTGAGAATTAGCTCTGCTAGTGAGAATAGTGTAGTGGGGTGATATTTGGAGAGATTGAGGATGGGTTGGGAGATAGGGGAAATGTCCAATGGTGGGATCTTCCAGTGGGGTGTCTACTGGGGTTCTGCACTCTGTCTATTGGTCTTTCCTTGTCTTAGCCTGATTCGGACCAAGGTGATGAGCTCATCTGCTCTATGACAGAGTTTAGTTCGCTGATAAATATCTAAGCGAGGCCGTAGGCCTACACTGAGCTAGTAGGATCAGTGACTGGTGCTCTCACCAGGTGTGTTATTTCTCTAACAGGTTCCCCGCCAGTTACAAGGAAGCTCTACACTGGTGTTGATGAAGTGCTACTCCGATTGGGAAGAACCCCAGATGAACAGTCAATGTTTTTTTAAGAAAATGAATAACATCAGAGAAAAAAGGTTGTACAATAGTGTTTACGCTGGGCCCATGATCAGGAGGGTCCACCAGAACATGGCTCAGATGAGCAAAACCATATAACAATTCCTGTAGGATAAGGTTCACCTAGGATGGGTGATGTTCGTTGATACACCACATATCATATGAACAATAGTGACTAAAAAGGAACATTAAACGTAGCATTCACATGGAGCTGTAGAGTCCATTGGAATAGTACAAGGGACATGGTATTTGAGACAATATAGACAATAGATAGGATCAAGTGTATTACCAATAACAGTGATACCTATATTCACAAGTACAAGGATTGAACATTTAAGAACTATAGGGACCTATAGGACGCAGTGTGTAACCGATCCATGATCAGTGTTAAACTATAGACTTATCTATTTCAGATGATCATGTAGATGGATTACCAAGTTGCTACCGAAGAAAGTCAGCGTCTGGCAGGAGAGATACATCACTGGGTGAGGTTTTCTTGTGCTGACCTAACGTGCTGTGGTGTGACCTTGCTAGGATGATCTGACTGGACTACTGATCTGATGGTCCGATTCTACACACATTATAGCACACGAGACACATTCTTCGCATACACTTCTCACATACATTACACTTTTCTTTAATAAATTAATTGTTATTAATTTTTAGAAGCTAAAGTTGTTGAGTATGTTGCGTTGGGGAAGAATGAGAGGGGGCATGATCCAGTAGTGATAGAGAGAGAGAAAGAGGTGTCCATAAACTGAGGGAGTGTGGTGGACGGAATCTAGTGGATTCTCCAGGATAATGATAAGAGGTTAAAATATAATGTGGGCGTTGATTCCCCTCACTCCAGGGACGACACTTTAAAGAAACACGACAGGGGGGGGGGGGGTTTAGTATCGGTCTCAGCTGGTTACTATTTTTAACTTTCCCATTGAACCAGTGATTCGCTTCTCCTTTAAAATAAATGCTCCTTGGGCTATAGGGCTGCAGGCTCAATTTATTTTAAAATTAAGTCACCATGAAAACGATGCGGATATCATATTTTGAGAAAAGGATAGTCTTGTTTCTAAAAAGTTCTAAACAATCCTCAAAGGAGAAAATGTTTAACTTTTTTCTTACTTTTTTTTTCAACTCACATTGCGGACCGGTAAAGAAAGGCTCGCAGAACGGCAACGGTCCGTGGACCACCACTTTGGGAAGCACTGTTTTACAGGACGTTGCGATCAACCCCAAACCCCATGTTGATCTTTTCTAGGCAATGATACGTTCAGTAGTTTGCCATTGCTTTCTGGGCGAGGAGTTAACATTTAAATACAACTGACCAGTGTAGGAAGTGAACCCACTATCCTGTCATCAACGCACAAAAAGTTTAAGAACGAGCACTCTTAAACTGTTGGATACGCAGACCTCTCGAGTACGGATAAGTCTTTAAAAATATGAGATTATGTCACAAAATGAAACCGTGTGTTTATCCGGTTGATTATTACGGAGGATTTTCTGATTACGCGGACGATCAGCCAGCGACATCTATTTTTACTAACTGGAAAAACACAGCGGATGTCAAAATCTCAGGACAATATTTGTAGCTGCACGTGTAAATCTCTAACAGATTTTGAAACATTTGGTGGTGATGGAGACAGCGCCGTGACAGTTTGTCAACATTTGAATACAAATGGAAGCAGTGGGGTCAGCCCATATACAAAATTGGTGGTGAGTGAGGAGGAAGTGAGTGCGCTGAATCAAATATCACCGTGACAAGTCATGAAACATATCAGAGGGACAACGGAAGTACTTAGCACGGAAGTGACAGTACATATGTCAATTCTTGGTTTCCGGAGCACCGAGAAGATTGACGGGGTTATTTGCAACTGTTGTTGGGGGTATACAGAAACTTGCTGGCTTGTTTTGAGAATCTAAACTATTGATGACAACTTTGACTGGACTAAAGCCAGGAAAATAGTTCTTGACTGGGGTAGTTTGCCATATAAACTCGAGTTGGGACCAGCTAGGGAGGACTTGAAATTATGCTTTAGTCAGAGTGCCAGGGCACGGCAGCGCCTAGTGGAAATAATATCTACCGTGTGTTAATTAGGGACTTAATTTTACACGTGCCTATAATGGCAGATGTAGATATGATTGATAGGACTGCAGGAGTGCCATTTAAGGTTCCCTACCAGATTCAAGGAAACTCAACAAGTTTAAAAAAAACCCATTCGGAAGAACACCAGTTCAACAATCAATAAAGTTGCATACAGAACGTAACTAAAGCTAGGAGGAAGTTGATTCACCAAAGATAGTGATGATTACTGATGCACCACACAGCATCAGACAGTAGTAACTAAATGAGAACAGTCTAATAGTTACCTAGAGTTATATAATCTCGTGTAATAGAACACATGACAGTATATGTGAGGCTGGATAGACACGAGTGAGGATCAATCCAGTACAGTAACAATTAACATTAGTAAGTAGCCCTTATGAACTGAGTGGTTCGATGTGCAACGAGGATGATCTGTCGACTAACTAACTAACTAACTAACTGCGTACACACTGCAAAAGACTTGTGCAGTTTGTTTAGGAACATTAGGAACGGACATTGTGTAGAGTGCAACCGGTCCCTGATTAACTCTGAATACCACCGGTGTCTATTTCGGATGTTCATGAAATTGGATTACCAGAGGTCTACAGAGGCAAAGCATTATCCGGCAAGATGGTTCCGGCAACGGGTGAGACGTACTTGTTCTGACGTAACGTGCTGTGGTCTATCTTTGCTGTGATCAGCTGACTGAGTTGATGTCTGAGAGACAGAGTCTACACACTTTATAGAACACGTCACACATTTTCTTCACATACACGTCTCATATACGTTACATTTTTATTTTAATAAATTACTCTTTATTAATTTCTAGAAGCAAGAGTTGTTGAGTATGTTGCGTTGGGGAAGTATGAGAAGGGGGCATAGTACGACAGTGTGAGAGTGATAGGAAAAGGTGTCCATAGGCTGATGGAGTGTGTTGGACGGAAGCTGGTGGATTCTCCAGAATATTGAGGGGAAAAAAAATAATATTATAATGTGGGTGTCGGATCTCCTCACTCCAGGGACGACACTTTAAAGGAGGACACGACAGATTAGTATCATAGAAGCCGGTCTCCGTGGCACAGGCGTTACGGACGCGGCTCGTAATTCCGCAAGCCTGCGTTCCAAACACAGCTACGACCGATTTGGCAGCAGACTGTGCAGCACTGGGTTTTAACGTTTTGGTATGGGAGCAATGGCAAACTAATGAATGTAAGTTTGCCAAGACATCAACAATAGCAGTGTTGACAGCGATGTCCTGTAAATAGGATATGCAAAACCAAAAAGTATCATAGAGAGAATAATACTAAAAGCGTGAATTACTATCCACACACCACAAACACATCAGACACAACACATACACCTGGCACGCACACACCACACACACCGCAGACTCCACACACACACACACACACACACACACACACACACACACACACACACACACACTCACTCACACAACATACAGCATACACACAAAACACACAGCACACAATTACACAACACACACACCAGAGCACACATACAACACACACTTTCAGAGTCCTAGCGACCTGATACGGAGGACAGATCCTGAAGACAGGACATGGGAATAGACGCGAGACTCTGACAGGAATTATGGGGCACTCTCGACCAGTCTAGGTTTAACCAAGTAATTACAGACAACCCGACGGAAGAAAATTCCCTCTTCAGACGCTAAAATGACAGAGTTAGTTAAAACTCATACCTATTACCTTAACATTAAATTATATTTTTGGCAAGATAATACATATGGAATGCGAGAGTGAAAGATGAATGAAATACAGTACACATGTATTAAAATTGAGTATGAAAGAAGATGTGCATAATACTGTGCACATTATACTCAAGGTTGCATATTGTATTCGTCATCTGCAACACATGTGATTTGTGTCATTTTTGTGTGTGAATGTTACTATTACACTACATCTATAGACATGTATCTAAGGATGATTGTTCGGTAGTTGGTCTCATGAATTATGAATATTCCATCATTCATGAATCCCTGAAAACCAAGCAAATGACACCTAGAGAATATATTCCTATTTTGAGATCCGACTGTGTGTGCGCTCGTTGTCTGAGCGAATATATTGTTATTTGAGCGGATGAGGAGCGGCTGGCCGAGAGGCTAGAACGTCGGACTCTCTTCGGGAGACCCGGGTTCGATCCCTCGGTAAGGTGTGAGATTTTTTTCTGTCGGGGGCGAAAAGAAAATCCTAACCTGCACAGTTCGCGGCGACTGCACTAGCCAGGCGGCCTTTATTCCTCAGGCTCAAAGACCCCTCCGCCATACACCGCAAGGTACTATATGGCAGTAAATGACAGTTTTGACAGTGCAGTGCTGAGAGCTAAACATTGTGATATTGTATATTACGGTTGCTCACTATTAAATATATACTGATCATGGTTATTAAAGTTGACTAACTTTTGGGTAATGTAATTTACCTGTCGAGTCATAGACAAACGAGCGACGCGAGACTCTGACACACACACACACACACACACACACACACACACACACACACACACACCACATACAGCACACAGTACACACACACACACAACACACACACACCAGACCACACATACAACACACAAAATAACACTGAAAGCGTGAATATGATCCTTTCCTCTACATTACTATCCACAAACAACACATACAAAATCACACACACACACAACACAGACACAACACACACAATACACACAACACACACATCAAACACAACACACACATACAACACACACCAGACCACACACACAAGACACAAATGGCCACTGAAAGCGTGAATATGATCCTTTACTCTGAATTAGTATCCACAAACAACACACACAACACACACACACACACACAAAACACAACACACACAACACACACAACACACACACACACACACAACACACACACAAAACACAACACACACAACACACACAACATACACAATACACACAACACCCACAACAATCAAACCACACACACACACACACACAACACACACACACCAGACCAAACACACAAAACACAAAATACCACTGAAAGTGTGAATATGATCCTTTACTCTGCATTACTATCCACGAACAACACACACACAACACACACACACACAACACACAACACACACCACACACCACACACAATACACAGCACACACAACACAAAACACCACTAGAAGCGTGAATATGATCCTTTATCCTACATTACTATCCACACACAACACACACACAGACAACACACACAGACAACACACACAACACACACATACAACATACACACACCACACACACACCACACAACATGCAGCACACACACACACACAACACACACACACACACACACACACACACACACACACACACACACCAGACCACACAAACAACACACAGAATACTACTGAAAGCGTGAATGTGATCCTTTACTCTATATTACTATCCACCAACACACACACGCACACGCACACACATACACACCCAACACACACACAACCAACACACACAACCAACACACACACAACCAACACACACAAACACACACATGCACACACATACACATACACCACGCACACTCACAAAAACACATATATAAAGGCGCCCGCCCCTTCCCCCGTCGCAACCTTCCCCCCCCCCCCCCCCCTCCCCCAACCTACTTTTATCACACCATTGTTGGAGTTGCCAGTTAGGACTTTCCAGTGACCAAAAGAAGGATTTACTGCCACTGACAATGACTGATGTGATTTTATGCGAAGATAAACCATGTGGTTAGGGCTTTCCGTGCAAATGTGCCAGTTAACAAAACAAACGTGAAGCTACGTAATCCAGGCACAGCGACATCCTTGAACGACCCCTATCCCACCTCCCACTAAACGGAAAGCTACATCTTCAACAAAAGCGGGCAAAAAAACTCAACTTTCCTTTCCACGCTTACCTGGTTGCGTATGTTTTCATAACGAGGCTAGACAGACAGGCGCTTGCAGACGATCAAACGTCTCTAATCCAGTCTTCTTCATGAATGGGTATTTTCAGCTTTTTCTGCTTCCTTTCTTCTTTGCGTGAATGATTTCAATAAACGCGTTATTTATCACACAAATCATTGACTACATATTAATCTGATTAAATCTTTCAATTCTTTTACACATTCATGTAGATTTTTACGCTGCTCCGGAAAAGCAAGATGTCTATTCAGGTTTGTTTAGTTTCGTTTTTATAATGTCGTTTAAGAAGGGGAAAGGGGGAGAATTCACTTTATTGCACCGGGTTTATCCCAAATGGCTAGGTCTATTTTTACGCAGTGGGGACTGCTGAAAGCAAGGTGTCTCCGAGAAGACAGCACTCGTGAATTGAATTACTGAGTCCGGAATTGAACCCTTAACCTTGGGAGCGCTAGGCAGGCGGTTTAACACCCAATATGTAATAAAGTGCATAACTCTTTTTACCTCCTGCTTTTGGACCTAAATATAAAGGTAATAACTCGAGATAACATGTACACTTCTTTTGTTTTAAACAATAAAAATAACTATGCACTTTTAACAAATGTACTTGTCGGTTTTGTACGTTTAATCTAAAATATCTCATATTACTTAAAATGTGTGAAGTCAATACAACACAATTATGAAAACAACCATGCGAACAAAGTTGCGGACAAGAAATGAACATGTAAAACCGTGAACTCCGACAACGGTTTTTCTGCGTTAAGTGGCAAACTGAAGGTAATATTCCTGTATGTTAAACTTCCTTATTTGCTTTCTTTTCCTTCTAAGAATCAAAATATCCCGTGGAGATAGTGGGAAGAAAGTTTAATTCTGAAGATTATGTGATTCCACTTTGCTATCATAAATGGGGGGTGGAGTTGGAGTTGAGCTCTCAGCCATGGTCAGATATTCCCATATGTGTTACTGATCACGTCTGAAAGCAAAAGTCCAGCTTCTGCTCCTCATGCAGCGGAACTGTTTCAACTAACAGAAGGATCAACAGCGAGTCACTGTCGCTGCAAAACCAGACTGCTTTTGAAATGTACATCCATGCGTTATTAAATTCGTGCAAGACTACAATCTATCTTAGAAAAAAAATGTGCTGTAGATGGTGGCAATGAGCCAGGAGGCACTCCGCAGCAATCAGGATGTCATGCACAAATACAAATGAGGTACTTTTCAGATGTACTGTGGAGCCGTCAAAATGACGTCTATCTATCTATCTATCTATCTATCTATCTATCTATCTATCTATCTATCTATCTATCTATCTATCTATCTATCTATCTATCTATCTATCTATCCACCCATCCATCCATCCATCCATCCATCTATCTATCTATCTATCTGCCTACCTGCCTACCTACATATCTATCTATCTATCTATCTATCTATCTATCTATCTATCTATCTTTCTTTCTGTCTGTCTGTCTGTCTGTCTGTCTGTCTATATATTTAGCTATCTATCTCTATCTATCTGTCTGTCTGTCTGACTATCCATCTACCCATCCATCTATATACATCTATTCATTCGTTCATCCATCCATCCATCCGTCTGTCTGTCTGTCTGTCTGTCTATCTACTTATGTGCATGTATGTAAATGTGTATGTGTGCATATGTGTATAAATATGTTCTTGTATGTGTGTGTGTGTGTGTGCGTGTATGTGTGTGTGTGTGGGGGGGGGGGGGGCGCGATTACGCCAAAATAGATTTACGTTAACACTTTTCCTTTACAACCTTTGTAATAACTGAGGTGAATGTTCACATGTCTCAGGTACCTGCTTATGGGCTTGAAGCTGGCTGTCTGTCTGTCGCTGTGTCTGCCTGTCTAACTGTATGTTTGCCTGTCGGACCCGTTATCTAGATCCACTTGTTTATTTATTTATAAACGATTATCAATTTAACGCGTCAGTTGTGTAAATCCCCTACTGGTTATCAGTTCACAAACCTTAACATGCGCTAGAATTATCACACTGACAACTTAAGTGCGCTATTTGCGCTTGTGTGTGTATGTGTTTCTGTCAACACCCTCATTCTATTGCAGTTACTCTCTCACCGTGTCCTGCTTACTATCATCCCCCCTCCACGACCCAACCCCCCGATGTTTGCATCGCTGGTTGCTCCCCCTGTGTCTGTAGTCTTGCTATCATCCAATCTGCAGCTTCTATGGTTCTCGCCGGTAACACAATACACGGAGAAGCTCAGGCTCCGCGGATGCATCCTTCAGTGTCAAGTGTTAGATTCACCGGTCGTCGCCAGGAAAGGTTCACTCCTTGCAGGCAGTGAGTCTCAAACTCTGGGAGGCCGCGCTTGTTGACGGAAGAAAAGAGGAAGGGGTAGACACATATGAACATGAGTAAAACAACAGGCGTGTAAAGGTCTATAATCCAGAGATTCGTGATATTCTATTATCATCTCATCTCATCCTCTCATCGTCCCATCTTGTTCCTCTTGTATCTAGCGGTGTCGAGATGAAGCATAAACAGCGGGGAGTGCCCGTTTATGGCCATCATATATCATGATATCATCATCATCATGTAAGAGATATTTTGTAGAATGTCACTTTAATTTCAGGTGTCTCCGTGGCGAAGTGGTCAAGCCGTCTAACTCTGGCTCCGAAGGTTGTGGGTTCGATTCCGGGCCGCGTCCTTCGGTTCACGAGAGCATTTTTTTGGAGGCTCCTGAGGGTGGTCTCTGGAGCTACAGAGTTCGTGCTTTATGAAAAGCTTTCCGCGCTGCGGAAAGTGACTGCGCCATATAGGATAAAAACCCGGTGCAATGAAATCCACCCTGTCGACTTTTAAGCGACTGTTTTTTAAACTGTCATCACGCGTGCACTCAAAAGTTTCTCGATCGCTTGCAATGTCCCCTGTCTCGATCGCCCTAATGCCCAATCTGTCTGCAGTGTCTTGTGCTCATCTTCGAGCTGGACGATCGCTGCTTCCCCTTCTAGCAACCATGTCACTCATCATTGTTTCTTCCAAGTCACAGTGACATCTAATATGACCAAAAGCTTAATGGTGTTTATTATAAGTTTACTGTGAAAATTCCTTGGACTGCCGGAGTAACTAACAACGATTGCACGAAAGAGGCTAATGAAACTAGAATATTATTTACAACAATAAAAGAGACAAAAATCTTTCTTTGGTCATGTGATGAGAAGAGGCATTGAGGAACATCGTGACGACTGGAAAGATCGAGCGGAAGAGAGGCAGAGGCAAACCAATATAAATGATGCTGGAGGGACTAAGATGATGGCATGGAGAAATATCAGCAGCAGAGTTGATCTAGAACACGAGATCTGTGGAGAGACATGAACACCTACAACAACAATAACAACAACAACAACAACAAAACTTTATTTTCAAAGGGTTAAGAATTGGGCACGCAGGCCCAAAATTTACTATTTTTATGAGCCAGTTTTATTCGATGTTCATGTCTTGTAGAATTTCAGCATTTCCCTCCTTCTTGGTCCACGATATTCTAAGAGGTCCCCTGTAACATTTAAGCTCAACAACTCCAGTGCCTTTTCCTGTGATCGCGAGAAGGTCCATAGCCCACATCCGTATGTTGCCACATTAAATACGCATGTTCTCACGACATCCTACTTTAATGGTAGTACAAATAGCCACGCAAAGCAGACATTTATATATTGTTGTTGTTGTTGTTGTTGTTGTTGTTGTTGTTGTTGTTGTTGTTGTTGTTGTTGTTGTTGTTGCTTGTCCATCAAGAATTATAATCACCATTCATTTCATCCAGTGGAGTAGACAGTTATATAATAGAATGATCACGAAGTTTCACAGCCAGCCCCAGAGCTGAAGCACGTCATGATAATGATACATTGCCTTGAATTTCTGTATTGAAGCGATCTGTGTTCTAAATCATCATCATTAAGTGCATTGCCGACTGGCATGGGTGATCATGCTTCTCTATATTTTACGATCTCCATCTTTAAGAATCAGTTCCTATGCTGACTCCCTACCAAAACACAACACTGTCAATAATATAATTTCGCAGTTTCCTCTATTTTTCTTTCCACAAATCTTTCCGGTTGTCACATCTTTCAGTTTTTGCCTTCTCATAACGTGGATAAAAATATGACGAATGCCTCTTTCTGATGCCCTTCTTTATATACCGAAATGATTCTACAAGGTTGTTGATTCCTATTATTATTTGCTCATGTTTCGCTTTGTCAAATGCTTTTGTGGCGTCTATGAAGCATAAGTACATATCTGTTTTTACGTCTATAGCACTATCTAATAGTGTCATGAGAATATAAGAAGCATTCTTTGTGCATTTTCGCTCTACAAATCCACACTGTTTACCAACAATCGATGGTTTAATCTTGTTTATTATTCTTCTCATAATCATTTTCAGTAACAGCGTTGTCATGTAACTCATACTGTACTGTGGTCTTCTAACGTGAAAGGGGTCTTGGGCAGAACTACGAGTCTAAAGATGGCATTTAATAGGCCAATAGGAATGTACTCACTAGTGCATACGTCATTTAGACATTTTGTCAATATTTCACTTCCAAAATCTCAATTTCTTCTAACGTAATGCTGTCTGGACCGGGTATTTTCCTTTCTACCTCTGGTGTAGTACATTTTCAACTTCCGTCACAAGCATTTGTGGACCTGCGCATTGTTTTGAATAGTTACATCCCGTCTCCTATCATCATATAGCTCTTCTCGATACTCTGTCCATCTCTTTACTATATCGTCTTGCCACGCTATTACAGCTCCATTCCTCGATATTAAAAACATCCATTGGTGTTTCTCGTTTCATACCTGTTAGTGTATTTATTTCTTGATACAAGGAATGTGAGTCTTTTCCATAGTTTGTCCCAATCTGTATGCACTATTGATTCGTCCATAAGTCATTAGCCTCTTTGCATTTGTTCACAATTTCTTCATGTATTTTGTTATATTGTTCTTTATCCTGCCTTTTCCTTCTTCTTTCATCTATTATCTGCAGAATATCATTTGTCATCCGTTTATTTTTTAAATGTTTATGTGGAATTATTTCTTTTGATGAATGTTGGATTGATTCCCACAACATGCCCCATTGGTCATCAATAGTCTGTATTATTTCTAGGGCATTATATCTGTTCCTAACAGTAACATTGCACCTTTCCCTAATTTCTGTGTATGTTTTAAGTAATGATTGGTCTAACTTGATATTCTTTGAGGGTCGTCTTCAAGTTTTGACCTCATCATTCCTATAACGGCACGTGGTCACTATATCCATCTGCTCGTGGTCTAGATTTTTCTTCTCCTTCTGAGCAGCTACTGAGTCTGGTTGGAATCAGTATGTAATTGATTTGATTGCAAATATTATCTCCAGGGCTTTTCCACGTATATAATCATCAAGGATGGTGTTTGAACCAGGTGTTTACTCTTATCACTTCATGATATTCTACCCACGTGCTCTAAATACAGCAATAAATTAAACATAAATTCAACAACAATAGCAGCAGCAATGTAGCATGTACCGGGTGTTTGTAAAGTCTCACAACACATTGTATGTAGAACAAATTTTAAAAATAAAGTACACGATGTCAACAAAAATATGCTCCACAGTCCATCGTGAAGCAATATGCAGCGAATGGCTGTTCGTCTGCTGGAGTAATTCTTTGCACAGAATGGTGTTATCAATGAAAGGGAGAATTTGTTTTTCAAATTTGTTCTACAAACAAAATGTAATGAAATGTTAGAAACACTCTGTACAGTACCATTAGCTCCATAGTCCTTATTAACAAAAACAAACAAAAAAGTCCGACATGAACCTGATGTGGTTAGGTGAAGTGTTAGAACCATCACATTGTTTAAAACCTGAGTGCACGATGGACCAGGCGGTCAGTCTTTCCCTCCCGTAGCGATCAACGAACCCAGGAATCGAACCCTCGCCCGACCGCGCTAGTACAATTGTCAGCGCAAATGCTAGTCCTGCTATACAAGAGAAATGCGAGGTTATCTTGTGATCTTACCCCAGAGTGTGCCAGGCGTGCAATTCTAGCATTAACTGTCTGGGTGGCGCCCTGGCTCTTTT
Organism: Cepaea nemoralis; assembly: GCA_014155875.1. Taxonomy (NCBI): domain Eukaryota; kingdom Metazoa; phylum Mollusca; class Gastropoda; order Stylommatophora; family Helicidae; genus Cepaea; species Cepaea nemoralis. The sequence goes on from JACEFZ010016335.1 coordinate 290,767, forward strand.
TAGAATCATGGCATTAACGACCTTATGCATAAGCTTGCACTACACTTAGTGTTTCTCATACTTTATGGCAATGCGTCATTAAAGGACTTGTTTTTACTACTACTACTACTACTACTACTACTACTACTACTACTACTACTACTATTACTACTACTACTACTACTACTACTACTACTACTACTACTACTACTACTACTACTACTACTACCACTACTATCATTTAATCATTTTTTTAAAAATTTATTATAATTTATAGAGTCAGGTCTTAGTCAGATATGACAGAGCTACCGTTTGACAGCAGACGGTGCTACCTGCTGATCCGGCAGCTTCTGCAGCTTGTCCTGTCCCAAATGTATTGGTGTTACCTTTACTCTGGAGTAAACAAGGCAGGCCGAGAGAGGGATCGTGCTGCATGGGCAACACATGGTCTCTTAAGTCAGCCCAGGCTTTGTGCTATGATGAGGTATAAATCTATGTTACAAACTATCGCTGTGAAGACGGCAAGGTGTCAGTCAGTCAGTCAGCCAGTCAGTCGCCAGTCAGTCATTATCATTTATGTGACAGGTTGAGTGGCTCCGGTGATCAAGCGTAACCCCCCACCCACCACCACCACCACCACAAACACAGATCCTGTCTATCCTTCGTCCACCGATCCTCTTTCTAGCTACAGTCAACCATCCATAATTTTCACCTTCTCTGGATCTCTTTCTCTCTCCTTCTCTCTCCTTCTCTCTCTCTCTCTCTTTCTCTCTCTCTCTCTCTCTCTCTCTCTCTCTCTCTCTCTCTCTCTCTCTCTCTTCTCTGTTTTTCTCTCGCTTTCTCTCTGTCTCTTTCCCCTCGTTCATTGCCTGCCCGTTTCGTTTTCTCTCTCTTTCTCACTTGCTCTCTATCATTCTCTTTATCTCTCTCTCTCTCTCTCTCTCTCTTCTTTCATTCTTTTCCCCCTTCATTCTCGCTTACTTTCTGTCTATCTCTCATTCTCTCGCTCTTTGTCTGTCTGTCTGTCTGTCTGTCTGTCTGTCTGTCTGTCTCTCGCTCTGTCTGTCTACGTTTCTGTCTTGTCTCTCTCTCCCTCGTTCTTCTTTCTCTCTCACTTTCTCTCTCTCTCTCTCTCTCTCTCTCTCTCTCTCTCTCTCTCTCTCTCTCTCTCTCTCTGATTGTCAGACGGGCCTGCGTGCCCAATTCTTAACCCTTTGAAAATAAAGATTGTTCGTTCGTTCGTTCTCTCTCTCTCTCTCTCTCTCTCTCTCTCTCTCTCTCTCTCTCTCTCTCTCTCTCTCTCTCTCTCTCTCTCTCTCTCTTGCTCTCTTTCGACTCTGGCCAACTGTCAGGTCAAACCAGCTCTCATACAATGACAAACTAGGTCAACGTGGAAGAAGTGAGATTCGCTGGGATTTTCCCTCATGATGAACACACACCTGTCTGAATACTGTAAACTGGATTTCATGTCACCGTTTTATAGAGACTAGTTTTTTGTTCGTTTGTTCGGTTGCTTGGTTAATTTGTTGGTTGGTTTTGTGGTTAGTTGGTTGGTTGGTTGTATGGTTAATTGGTTGGTTGGTTGGTTGGCTAGTTAATAGATTGGTTGGTTGTGTGGTTAGTTGGTTGGTTGTGTGGTTAGTTGTTTGGTTGTGTGGTTAGTTGGTTAGTTGTGTGGTTAGTTGGTTGGTTGTGTGGTTAGTTGGTTGGTTGTGTGGTTAGTTGGTTGGTTGGTTGTGTGGTTAGTTGGTTCGTTGGTTGTGTGGTTAGTTGGTTGGTTGTGTGGTTAGTTGGTTGGTTGTGTAGTTGGTTAGTATTGTGGTTAGTGGGTTGGTTGTATGGTTAGTTGGTTGGTTGTGTAGTTGGTTGGTAGTGTGGTTAGTTGGTTGGTGGTGTAGTTGGTTTTTAGTGTGGTTAGTTGGTTGGTTGTATGGTTAGTTGGTTGGTTGTGTAGTTGGTTGGTAGTGTGGTTAGTTGGTTGGTTGTGTGGTTAGTTGGTTGGTGGTGTAGTTGGTTGGTAGTGTGGTTAGTTGGTTGGTTGTATGGTTAGTTGGTTGGTTGTGTAGTTAGTTGGTTGTGTGGTTAGTTGGTTGGTGGTGTAGTTGGTTGGTAGAGTGGTTAGTTGGTTGGTTGTATGGTTAGTTGGTTGGTTGTGTAGTTGGTTGGTAGTGTGGCTAGTTGGTTGGTTGTGTGGTTAGTTGGTTGATTGCGTAGCTAGTTGAATGGTTGGTTGTGTGGTTAGTTGGTTGGTTGTGTGGTTAGTTGGTTGGTTGTGTGGTTAGTTGGTTGGTTGTGTGGTTAGTTGGTTGGTTGTGTAGTTAGTTGGTTGGTTGGTTGTATGGTTAATTGGTTGGTTCGTTGGTTGACTAGTTAATAGATTGGTTGGTTGTGTGGTTAGTTGGTTGATTGTGTGGTTAGTTGGTTGGTTGTGTGGTTAGTTGGTTGGTTGGTTGTGTGGTTAATTGGTTGGTTGGTTGTGTGGTTAGTTCGTTGGTTGTGTGGTTAGTTGGTTGGCTGTGTGGCTATTTGTTTGGTTGTGTGGTTATTTGGTTGGTTCTGTGGTTAGTTGGTTGGTTATGTAGTTGGTTGGTAGTGTGGTTAGTTGGTTGGTTGTGTGGTTAGTTGGTTGATTGCGTAGTTAGTTGAATGGTTGGTTGTGTGGTTAGTTGGTTGGTTGTGTATTTAGTTGGTTGGTTGGTTGTGTGGTTAGTTGGTTGGTTGGTTGTGTGGTTAGTTGGTTGGTTGTGTGGTTAGTTGGTTGGTTGTGTGGTTAGTTGGTTGGTTGTGTGGTTAGTTGGTTGGTTGTGTGATTAGTTGGTTGGTTGTGTGGTTAGTTGGTTGGTTGTGTGGTTAGTTGGTTGGTTGTGTGTTTAGTTAGTTGGTTGTGTGGTTAGTTGGTTGGTTGGTTGGTTGTGTGGTTAGTTGGTTGGTTGTATGGTTAGTTGGTTGGTTGTGTGGTTAGTTGGTTGGCTGTTTGGTTAGTTAGTTGGTTGTATAGTTAGTTGGCTGGTTCTGTGGTTAGTTGGTTGGTTGTATGGTTATTTGGTTGGTTGTGTAGTTAGTTGGTTTGTTGGTTGTGTAGGTAGTTGGTTGGTTGGTTGTGTATTTAGTTGGTTGGTTGATTGTGTGGTTAGTTTGTTGGTTGATTTTATGGTTTATTTATTGCTTGATTGATTGGTTGGCTGTTTCGTTGCTTGCTTGGTCGCTTGGTTGGTTGCTTGCTTGCTTGGATGGTTGCTTGGTTAGTTGGTTGCTTGGTTGCCTGCTTGCTTGGTTGCTTGGTTGGTTGCTTGATTACTTGCTTGTTTGCTTAGCTGGTTGCTTGCTTGGTTGGTTGCTTCCTTGATTGGTTGGTTGCTTGCTTGCTTACTTGGTTTGTTGCTTAGTTGCTTACTTGTCAGTTTGATTGGTTGCTTGCTTGCTTGATTGGTTTGTTAGTGGGTTGTTTGCTTGGTTGATTGCTTGCTTGGATGTTTGGTTAGTTACTTGGTTTGTCGCTTGCTTATTCCGGTGCTTGCTAGGTTGGTTGGTTGCTTTATTGCTAGCTTGATTGGTTGATTGGATGCTTGATTGCTTCCTTGATTGCTTGCCTGCTGGTTGTTTGGTTGCATGGTTTGGTGTGTGCTTGGTTGGTTGGTTGCTTGGTTGATTGCTTGCTTGGTTGCTTGCTTGCTTGGTTAGTTGCTTGCTTGGTTGGTTGATTGTTCATTTGCTTGATTGGTTCGTTGGTTGGTTGCTTGCTTGTTTGGTTGACTGCTTGGTTGGTTACTTGATTGCTTGTTTGGTTTGTTGCTTGCTTCCTTTGTTCGTTGCTTGCTTGCCAGTTTGGTTGGTTGCTTTCTTGCTTGCTTTATTGGATGCTTGCTTGCTTGCTTGATTGCTTGCTTGCTTGCTTGGTTGGTTGCTTGCTTGGTCGATTGGTTGTTTACTTGGTTGCTTGGTTGGTTGGTTGCTTGTTTGGTTGTTTGCTTGCTTGTTTGCTTGCTTATTTGTTTGTCTGCTTCCTTGGTTGCTTGCATGCTTTTTTGCTTGTTTGATTACTTGCTTGCTTGGTTGCTTGGTTTGTTGTTTGCTTGTTTACTTGGTTCCTTGCTTGCTTGCGTAGTTGATCGGTTGCTTGCTTGCTTCCTTGGTTGCTTGCTTGATTTGTTGCTTGCTTGATTGGTTGCTTGCTTGATTGGTTACTTGTTTATTTGGCTGCTTCTTTGGTGAATCCTTTGGAACACTAAGCGACTCTCCCCTCGACCCGGGAACTATGTAGCAAATCTCTCATTCCCTTAGGCAAATTCAGAAACAAGTGGGCCGTACAAGATAGGAGGTATATTCTTTACAGATAAGGTCGAAAAACTAGAAAGACCAATATGCACTCTGAGGGTTAAGATATTCTCTGCAGCTGGAGTCAATATGCACAAGCAGACTAAATCACTTTAAAGATTTGAACACTTACCTACAGTAGCAGCAGCAGCAGCAGCAGCAGCAACAACAACAACAACAACAACAACAACAACAACAACAACAACCATAGCAATAACAGAAGCAACAATAAAAACAACAGCAACAACAACGACAGCAACAACAAACATTATATGTTTATAATAAGTTAGATTGTGCTATTCATGCATTTGCACCATCGCCGTTATAGACATGCCGTCTGTGTTTGTGTGGTGTGTGAAGGTGTAGGTGTGAGTGTATGTGTGTGTGTGTGTGTGAATGTATGTGCGCATGTGTGTGTAAATGTGCGTGTGTATGTGTATGTGTTTAAATGTGTGTGTATGTTGTTGTAATACTCCTGCTTAAGTGCAGTGAACGGAGCTTCACAATCCCGACATCCCGTGTTCGAAGTAAGCCGAAACACATCGTGGGAAACACATCGCTATGCGTTTTTTTTTTCTCCACAATGGTACGAGCGTCGGCCATTCAGAAAGAAACAGCAAACTACTGAACGTAACATTGCTTTTAAAAAACAACAACCGTCTGATGAATGTTTGGGTTGAGTATGACGTCATGTAAAGGATGGACAACTACCTTGTAGTATGCACACATCTGTATCTATGGCTATGTATCTGTGGCTATAGTGAGTAGTGATTCGGGAATACATTGACTTCTTAAATCATTACTGGAGATCTGGAGTTCGTGCACTGAGTTGAGACTCTCCTATTGGAGGACTCTGGAGTGAACGTCTGCATGACGAAATGGATAAGAGCGTTCGCTCTTAAAATGTAGGTGTGTTTAACGTCAACTTCCCCACTTCAGCCTCCTCTAATCAACCTCCCCTAATTAATCTTCCCAACCCAACCTCCCCTCTTCAAACTATTATAATTAACCTCCTCTAATCAACCTCCCAAACCAGCAAGGCGAAGGGGGCGGCGGGGTGGCCGCAAACGGCAAGGCATACGAGGTTGGGTAAGACGTTTTGGACTAAAATGTGACCGTCTGAGCCTCAGGAATACTCGTATTCTATATTGGAACTGTGCCAGCGTAAAACAACGAGGCCCTATTCTGGAAAACCTGGTATATATGAATGACATTGTAGCGCTCCAGGAGACGAGACTGGGTGACCAGCTACTCCACATTGCCGGCTTCAAATGTTTCTACAATAGGCAACATCTGGGAATGGCGATTCTCATTCGCGAAAGTATGGTGGCTTCAGAGCTAGACATGTCCAGTTGGGACAATGACGACATACAAATACAGGCGGTTAGAGTTCAATCCGGTCTACCATTCGTGTTGGTTAATGTTTATTCCCGTAACGCGAGTGTGGATTCCTAGAAGTGGCAGTGCTTAAGTAACATATTAGGTCACGAGAGAAATGTTATTTTCTGTGGCGATTTCAACGCTAAAGGCAGATCATGGGGAAACATTTCCTCCAACACACAGGAGAAGGAGCTCTAAACTGCACTTGAAACCACAGACCTGATTTGTATCAACAGTGGCTGTGTCACCAGGACAGCAAGCCGTCCAGGTGATGAGGACAGTGCTATTGATCTGGCGCTGGTTTCTCCTTCACTCACTACAGTGTGTAGATGGGGCGTCCTAGGGTACCACCGTAGCGACAACGACCCTTGCAGCATATTGATGGAGAAAGGCAGAACCAGGCAGCACAAGTCACGGCCAAGACTTTCCAGTATGACAGTACATGCAAGATGTGGTGAGTAATCTAAGGCGTGACAAGCGCAGAAAGCTTCAGGGCAGTAAAACAAGCTGAGAGCAGCCACCTTGGTGGAATTGTGAGGTGGAGAAGGCCAGGGTGGATAAGCGCAATGCTGTAAGGGAATGGCAAAACGCCAAGAAGAACAGAGTTGCCCATCCTAGTCCCTGCAAGCACTTAGTAAGAGAGATGCACACAAAAGTAAGCTATTTAAAAAAAAAATGGTTAAGGTGGTTAAAAGTGAAAAATGGACAGAGGTGTGTCAAAGAGTAAGCACAGACAAATCACTGAAATTGTTCTGGCGTCTACATAAAAGCATGAGTGGGGTAGTCAAGAATAAGAGAATTTCTTATTTCCAATGTGCTGACCTCATCTGGCAGAGGACTGACGAGAACAAGGGCAAAGCCTTCTTCGAGCGCTATCTGGAGCAGAGCAACTAGACCGACATGAGAGGCCGAAATCTTACCAAGGAGGTCACCTCAGACAGGTGCAAGGCCGAGAACATTTCGGATGAAGACAGTGACAGTGAAAGAAGTCAAGGCTGTGCTTCGACGATCAAAATACAGCGCTCCAGGGCCATATGGCATAAGATACGACGACATCAATAGGTGTACCAACAACGAGCTAGAAAAACTAGCAGACATGTACAACAACAGTATAGGTAGTGCTAGTATCAAGGAGGAGTGATTACACAGCTATCTGATTCCCTTGCCGAAGCCTGGCAAAGACCACACAAAAATTCAGGAATATCGAGTAATAACCATGCAGAATACAATAGAAAAGCTACTGGAGAAGTTAACTGCCTGAAAAAATATCAAGCCAGCTAGAGAGGCAAGGTGTTTTCCCACCTAACCTGGGTGGGTACTGTCCATAAAGAGAAACCTGGCCCATTGCAGCAGTTTTTGCCCATAATTTTTATGAAGGTTTCCACTCAGACATTGAAACCTTTGCTGCAGCGATTGATCTTGAGGACGCGTACAACAGAGTACCATTGAATTTCTTAATGCTTCAGTTTCTTGAACTCAAGATAAGTCCTTGCCTTCTTAGTTGGATCGCTGCAGCTTTCTTCCAACGTAAAATAGATTTTAGATGTGGCACTTGGACTTCGGAACCAATAACAATATATCCTGGCCTACCACTGTATTCGTCTCCAATCGTCTTGACTTGTCTTACCACTGGACTCAGATGGACTCATGCGAGAGAGTAAGGTCGACGAATTGCGCAACTCTTCCTAACTTTAATCTAATTCATCGCGAAAGTCATTCTTAATCCAACGACATCTATCAATCACTGAAAGCGGTCTATGGACCTACATCACTAGGCATAGTTTCCCTCCTCAGTGCAGATGGGGGAACATTGGTCACCGATAAGAAAGAAATCCTTCAATGCTGGGCAGAGCATTTCAGCAACATATTAAATGCAGCTTCCTTCTTCGATGATGAAACCATCAACTGCCTTCCTCAAGTTCCCACTAATGATACACTTGATGACCTGGTTGGCAGGAAGTAAACAAAGCCATCCAGCAACTCTCCAGCGGCAAGGCACCTGGTCCTGACTCCATCCCAGCAGAGATATACAAGGCAGGTGGGCCAATCAGCTTCAACAATTCTTTACAAACATATGGGTGAACGTCTCGTCAGAGTCTTGATTTGCAATCATAAAGGCTCGTGGTTACTAACAGATGTGATAACAATTACTCACACAGAATGAATGTACGTAACACACGGTGACATCTCTCAACTACTTTAATCGCACTTCTCACAAACGGCAATCATAACAGGCATCGCTCAACTCAGCGATAATGCCATTTCAATATACATATATATATACAATACATCAGTTCATGAATGCAATACTACATACCATGCACTCAGTCTTTCTATACTCAAAAGGCTTTCTCTCATCTAGCGTCAACTCATACAATCAATACGTGCACTGCTCTCTTTCCACGTCTGTCCAGTCCTACGGTCCTCGGCTGTCTGACCGCTAGCCGCAGTGAGCCCGCGTTGGTCCTGCTTTCTCTTCTCGCGGTCTCCGTGTACCACGCAGACCCTTTCCCTGTTACTGCGTCGTAAGTGTTAATGCAGTTCACGGGCGTACCTGGCCGTCGTTGCCAGGCACTGGTGATGAAGACCCGGGGAAGATTCTGACAGACGCATCAATAGTCCACCTTTACAAACGTAAAGGAAACCGCCAATCCTGTGACAACCACCGAGGCATCTCCTTACTTTCTCCTTGCAGGGAAGATACTCGCTAGAATTCTTCTCAATCGCCTCACGGCCCATCTCGATCAAGGTCTTCTTCCTGAGAGTCAATGTGGCTTCAGAAAAGAACGAGGAACTGTTGACATGATTTTCGCTGCAAGGCAGCTGCAAGAGAAATGTCAAGAACAGAACTGCGAAATGTTCTCCACATTCATTGACCTTACCAAGGCTTGTGGTACAGTCAGCAGAGAAGGACTATGGAAGATTATGGCAAAATATGGCTGTCCACGAAAGTTTGTCCAAATAGTGCGGCGATTTCATGATGGTATGCAGGCAAGAGTACAGGAAAATGGTGAACTGTCTGAGCTTTTTCCTGTCACCAATGAGGGGAAGCAAGGATGTGTCCTGGCACCAACACTATTCAGCCTCATGTTTTCAGCTATGTTGACGAATACTTTCGAGAACAACGACATGGGAATAGACATCAACTACCGCATAGATGGAAAGTTATTCAATCTCAGAAGGCTGAAAGCTAAAACAAAAATTAACAGCGACACCGTCAGAGAGCTCCTGTTTGCTGATGATTGCGCTCTATACGCCAACTCAGAGGCGGACATGCAACATAATGTTTCAGCTTTCTCACATGCCTGTGCCAACTTTGGGCTCAATATCAACTTGGAGAAGACTGTAACACTATTCAGCCTCATGTTTTCAGCTATGTTGACGAATGCTTTCGAGAACAACGACATGGGAATAGACATCAACTACCGCATAGATGGAAAGTTATTCAATCTCAGAAGGCTGAAAGCTAAAACAAAAATTAACAGCGACACCGTCAGAGAGCTCCTGTTTGCTGATGATTGCGCTCTAAACGCCAACTCAGAGGCGGACATGCAACCTAATGTTTCAGCTTTCTCACATGCCTGTGCCAACTTTGGGCTCAATATCAACTTGGAGAAGACTGTAGTTATGTACCAGCCAGCCCCAGGGAATAATCACACTGTGCCGAATATCAAAGTGAATGGTCATAGACTAAGTGTTGTGGACAAATTCACCTATCTTGGCAGCACTGTGTCACAAGCTGCCACAATTAATGACGAAGTGAATGCAAGAATCTCCAAGGTCAGCGCGGCCTTTGGCAGACTGTACAAGAATGTATGGGAAAGAAATGGAATAAGCCTGCAAACAAAGCTGAAAGTCTACAAATCAGTTGTATTATCCACACTGTTATATGCTTGTGAAACCTGGACTGTTTATCAGCGACACGCTAGGAAATTAAACCACTTCCACACAGTCTGCCTTAGGAAGCTACATAAGATTAAATGGCAAGACAAGATTCCAGACACTGAAGTCCTAGAAAGAGCATCCATGCCCAGTATCCACACTCTACTAATGAAGAATCAGATTCGCTGGGCTGGTCACTTAACTCGCCCCCTAAACGAATTGTTTACAGCGAGTTGCGTTCTGGTAAACGCTCCCAAGGCGGCCAGAGGAAACTCTGAAAATCTCACTGAATGCTTTTGGAATTCATCATGACACATGGGAGACTGCAGCCAGAGACCGAAATTCGTGGCATGCATCATTACGCAAGGGTGCAGTCACGTGTGAGGCAACCAGGACTGCAAGAGCTGTGAAGAAAAGGCAGGATAGAAAAACCACTGCAGGAAATCTTCCTCCAGAAACGTCCAGCATTCTGTGTCCACATTGACAAAAAACATTTCGAGCCAAAATCGGCCTTATCAGCCATCTTATAACTCACAGCTCCATACATTCAACCCCACGGATGAAATGAATGGTCATCATCATTCTTGGTGGACAAACAACAACAAGCACTGTGAGAATCACCAGCGAGCAGATTTCTTGACGGGGGAGGACATTGTCATATGCCGACGATGTTTTAGTGTATCGTCAGGGTAAGGATAGAGATCAGGTTGCTGTGGAACTACAAACCAAACTCAATCGCATAAGTACTGGGGCAATGGTCAACCCAATACAGGCAACAGTGACATGGTTCTCTTTCAATAATCATATTGTCAACACTCCAACACAAATTGTAAATCTGTGTTTAGAGACTGTGGAAAGAACGCAGGCAATGAATTACCTGGAGATACGTTTTGATCGAAGCCTTGCTTATAATTAGCACATAGACCAGGTGATAACAAAGGCCAAGCGGGGGTTGGCTGCGATGTGGGTGATGGCGGCAGCAAACTGTGAGCAGCGACATCTATGTCTTCTATACGAGGGACTGGTCATGTCTGTTTTTGAGTATGCGATGGCGATTCTGACTCTCAGCCGTAAGCAGATAGAAAGGATGGAAAGAATACAGAACGAAGCTATGCGCATTATTCTTGGATGTACAAGAGATACATCATGCAGGACAATGCGCTACCTTCTTGATTTTCCAGCCATTTTCCAACTAGACAGAAAATGCAGACAAGAAAATCTGGCGGCTGTGGAGGCAGAAGTACAACCGTTATTTTCGATAATTCGTTAGACGGTGATGCTGTCATTTACACAGATGAGTCGGTCGTCCGACATGTAAGAAGCTCGTGGGCTTTTACGGCTCAGGCCGGAGGCAGAATTGTGAAGGACTCTGGTGCTTTTGTTGAGACCACAAATAGCCTGACTATGGAAGTCATGGCAGTAAGTAAAGCAATAATATGGCTCGAGATACAGACATTCACTAGGGCATGTTTCCTTAGCGAATCAATGAGCATGCTCAAGAGGATAGAGACGGGCTGGATCCGAAGAGAGTGGTTTGCTGTCTCTGGAGCAGTCTCTGCTGTCAAAGATTAGTTTCATCTTCGTGCCAGGGCATAAAAAAGTCGCTTAAAAGTCGACAGGGTCGACTTCATCACACCGGGTTTTATCCCATATGGCTCGGTCTCTTTCCGCAGCGCGGAAAGCGTCGCACCAAGTACGAACTCCGTAGCTCTAGTGACGACCCACAGGAGTCTCTGAAAAATTTAACTGGTGAACCGAATGACGCGGCCCGGAATCGAACCCACAACCTTCGGAGCCCGAGTCAAACGGCTTGACTACTTCGCCACAGAGACTTCCTCGTGCCAGGCCATGCGGGAGTACAAGGAAATGAGCGGGCTGACAAGCTCTCTGGTTAGGCTACTGTGGAGGGCAGACGTGCCATGGACCAGGCTGACATTCTGAATGCTCTACGAGAAGTAAGACTTTTGCGAGAACCAAGTGATGACTGTGAATCTACAACCATGGCCAGACTGCGAGAACAGCAAATTAAAATAAGTGTGACCAAACAAGAACACTACGCAGGAAGCCAAAGAAGTTTGATAAACCAACACAGAACTGGTGTTGTTGGCCGCTACCCCCTGCGGTATTTGCTGAGGAGGGGATCCGAGCACTTAAGGACTGAATGGTTCGATGTGCAATGAGGATGATCTGTTGACTAACTAACTAACTAATCAACCTCCCAACTTCAATGTCCCATAATTAACCTCCCCTAATCAACCTCCCCACTTCAACCTCCCCTAATCAACCTACTCTCATCAACTTCTCCACTTAATCTCTCCTAATCAACCTTCCCTACTTCACCTCCCCTATTCAACCTAACCACTTCAACCTCCCCTAATCAATCTCCCCCCACTTCAACTTTCCCTAATTAACCTCCCCACTTAACCTACCCTTTTCAGCCTTCCTAAACAACCTCCGCACTTCAACCTCCGTTTATCAACATCCCCTAATCAGCTTTCCCTAAGCAACCTCCCCATTTAACCCCCCCCCCCCCCACCACCTCCTCCTCCTCCCCACTTCTTGTCTAGATATGTCAAGACAACCTACTTTATCTCCGTTGAAGTCAGCAAATTCAAAATGGCAGTTGCAGCACTTTCGTTCGTTAACATTAGTGAAGTTGTAGAGTAACCGCGCGTACCGTAAATCTTCTAAATTTCACTTCAAAACATTAGTGCTAAAAAAATTAGAAATCGTTGGATGTATTCAATCAATCAATCAACCAATCAATCATGTGCCATGCCGGAAAGCGTGGGCGGTCATGACTCGCCATTTCACTCGATCACCGGTGTCGTGGATCAGCTCAGTGTTCCTGTCTCGTCCATGCCATGTGGCCAAGCCATCCAGGTATATATTCAAAAGGACGGCATTTCCGAGAACATATGGAATACGTATGTGAAATGGTGTCGTATGCTCTGATATCTAGTCTGTCATTGTACACATTTACAGCATGATCACCACCGTCTATTTGGTAACTACAAGGGATGATGAAAGTGACAAGAACACCAGTTGGAATTTGAAACACACCTCCAAAAACGAGGGTCAAAACGAGGCAGGGTGTGTACTCAAAGACACCTGATGGCAAGGAACTAATAGTATTACCATAATATCGCTCCTCAGAATTATAATATAACTACAGGACGTGATTAGGAATGTAGAGAAGGAAGAAAAAAAGATGTTTAGCCAAAAGAAAACATTGTGATGAGTGAAAAAATATCGTGAAGTGTTAATTTAGCAAAGGAAGTAAATTATAAAAGTAGGCCGGTAAGGGTTAGGTGAAGATGAAAATTGAAAGGACGAAGGCAGAAGTAAATAAAAACACAGCGCATTGTATTATTTCACTGTGTTTTAAGCATCTGTGCTAATACTGTTGTAGATTTGAACAACAGGAGATGTGTTTAATTTAGCTCGCGCCCGTCTTTAACTTTACATGTGGGCCTTCTTCTTTTTCATCCTCATTCTTCGTTCTCTGTTTGTTTTCTAGGTGAGCGTGTCACATGTACACATGCATCTCAGAGGTCATTGTCCGACTTCGGCTTGCATTATTTTCAGGTTTGCGTCCTCTATAAGAGGAGTTCACCCAAGTTGCAAGGCTTTGTCTACCCGTGGGTAGGTTTACTTTTCCTAACAATTTTGCCATAGCAATTGCTTACGGCCTACTCTTTGTTAATTCCAACTGCCGCGGTAAGGGTACTTTTAACGTGCAACATTTGCTCATGGGACCTCCTGCAATTTTTTCCAGCCCTTATCCCAGGAGGCTTGGTTTTCGATCTTACTACCCAAGAAATCAAGGGGCTGTGTGATAATATTAGATACACGGGTTCTTGGAAACATTCCCAGCTTTATTCTGGGTATTGAACCCGCTACCTTTAGAGCCTGAGGTAGACACCGTAACGTCTCAGCCACGGCGGCCCTGTATATGTTATCATGATTAGTTGCAGATTGTAGCTCAAGTCTTTTACACGATGAAATAGTAACTTCCACACTAATTCTCCCCCGTTTATGTGTTCATGATTAGTTGCAGATTGTAGTTGATTCGACAGGATAGAGTAGCAACTCCCACACTAACCCTCCCCCCGTTTATGTGTTCATGATTAGTTGCAGATTGTAGTTGATTCGACAGGATAGAGTAGCAACTCCCACACTAACCCGTCCCCGTGTGTGTGTTCATGATTAGTTGCAGATTGTAGTTGATTCGACAGTATGAAGTAGAAAATCCCCGCACCAACCCTCCTCAGTCACACCTACGACATGCTTGGCAGGTTACATTGCTAGTACTCTTCGCCTCCCTTGTGGGCCCCGATAACACACAAGCGCCGTTTAATATAACTTCCAACTAATGATAGATCTTACATTTCACGGTTGACTGATATTTCAAAGGCAGCCTCCTCACATCTCTGTCATGTGAGAGCACACATTGTGCAGTCGCTACAGACAAAGATTTCTAGTTTACAACCAGAGAGTGGGGACAGCACACAGCCCCAAAGTGTGTTCTCCTTGTCCTTTCTAGTGCCTGGCTTTATTTTCTTTTACCGCATTGCATAGGGGCATACCATTGTGTGTCCTTTGTGCATGCCTTTCTTTCTTTTAGTAACATATCATCATCATCATCATCATCATCATCATCATCATCATCATCCAGTGCCTTGCTGGTTGGTGTGGGCGATCATGCCTCTCCACAAATAGCGATCTCCGGAGGCATAGATCAATTCGTGTGTTGACTCCATTCCGTGTCATGATACAAGCCTGTCAAGAATTTTCTCCCGCTGTCTTCCTCTATCTGCCTCTCCGCAAGTCTTTCCGGTTGTCGCCACGTGTTCCAGATGTTGTCCTCTCATAACGTGGCCAAAAGACGAAAACTGCTTTTTCTGATGTTTGTGATATTAGCACCCCTCAAAATGTCCAGATTGCTCATTTTGGCTGTCCAATTAATTCTTGCCGGCTTCGTGGCTTAGATTTTATGACTTTTCTGCGTAATCTCGTATACTCTCGTGGGTTAACGTGATGACGGTAAGAATCAGCGGTGGTTCGAATTGCATCGATAACTTACGGGGTATGTGAGCCGGCCGCTCAGAAAGCAATGGCAAACTACTGAGCGAAATCTTGCCAAGAAATCAACATACAGCTGAAAGATGCTGGTGTTGACATCAATGTCCTGTAAAAGGATATGCAAAAAAAAAAAAAAATTAATTCTTAGCATTCTTCTATAAAATCACAACTATAGGGCTTCCGTGCATTCTTTAATACACAATACATTTCTGAAAATTATGGTACGTAGTTAAGTGAATTGTGTTGCAATGTCTCGTGAAATCTGTGGCTCAGTACATCCGACTCCAACAAGTATTTTTGGGGTTTACATTCCCTAGCCTTTGCCTGTCTACAATCTACCTACAAGGCAGCAGGTGTGTGTCTCTTCACCTGGTCCCTATCCCTTGACCTGTCCGATATGGTAGACTCTATCAGTAGCTGCGCTACCGGCGGCACTGCTCTTGTGGGTATTGAAATACGCAAACCTATCTACCTCAGTAAGGTGGAGACACGTCAGATGGGGAAACTTGTGGTGCTATTTCAATCGCTACGTTCTAATTATGTTTATATTTCATACGTGTAGTTCCTGATGGGCCAGGACTTACTCAGATATGACTGAGCTACCGTATGACAATAGACGGTGTACCGGCTTTCTGTTAGCGCCGCGTAGTGGGCGCTCACTAAACCCTACATCCCACATTGTGCCAACGGCTTCGTGCGGAGGAGTGCAATTGGGAGGATACAAGCCTTACCCTAGTGCGAGGAAATGCAATCTAAAGACTTAATGTCATAGCAGGGCAGACCAGGCCCTAAGCCTTGGTCGGCAACTGATTTAGGATGGCAGCTCCGACAAGCGGACAGTTTGCTTTGCTGATCCTGCAGCTTCTGCAGCTTGTCTTGTTCTAGGAGTATTGGTATTACCTTTTCTCTGGAGTAAACTAGGCAGGCCGAGAGAGGGACTATACTGCATGGGCAACTAACTGACACCTTGCCGTCTTGACAGACGATAGTTTGTAAAATGCAGTTATACCTCTCCATAACACAAAGCCTGTGCTGAGTTTAGAGATCATGTGTTGCCCCTAATATGTTCCAAGGCGTTAAACGGGTTTCTTTACATTTTTCTTGGCATGTTCCCAAGATAATTGATATTATTCACATGTTCTTTCACCTGTTCCAGATTCTAGCCATTTATGTGCACGTTTATTTTCTTTCTTCTTGAGGATTACTATAATTTAATCAACATCCTTATTATCATCATTTTCTTCCACTTTTTCCGTCAAGTGTCGTTGGGAGGAATAGTTGACGTTCCAGCGCCCGATGGGCAGCACAGGATAGTGTCATTCCGTGTGATTGTACAATGTCTTTGATGTCGTCTATCCATGTCCTTCTTTGGGGTCCTCGTGCTATTCTATCAGACCTTATTTGATTTAGCACCAATGCTGGAATCTCAGCAGCGACTGGCCGAGTGACTACAATGTCGGGTTCTCCGAGGGAGACCTGAGTTCGAATCCTCAGTGAGGTGTGGATATGTTTTTCTGTGGGTGGAGGGGGGAGAGGATAAAACCCTAACGAACACAATTCGCGGTGACTGCACTAACCGCCAGGCGGTCTTAATTCCTCAGGCTCAAGACCCGCCTGTCCACACCGCAAGGTACCAAAGGCAGTAGGTGATTTTTGTTGTTGTGTGGACTGCTGGTATTGTATGGTGTTGCATTCTAGCGAGATGGCCGAACCATTTGATCTTCTGCCTTTCGATACATATGGCACAAAGTGTTGATCCCATTGTCAGTGTCCCCTAAAAATATAAACTTCAGACCTTTGCCTGGAAGGGGCGTTCATGGCACATGTTGAGAACCAATGACTTGAAATTCAACGGGGAATTCCCCTTAGGGGATTTCCCCACAGGCATAAACTTCAACGACCTCTTTAGGCTTGGCTGATCTAGTGCACGACCTTGACAGATACGATCACCAGATTCAGCCTATCTGACATAAAGGATATCATGTCCACTGCCAGAAACATGTCTTTTGTACTGCTGTATCTGGCAAGACTAGAAATGGTTTTTAACTGATACAATGCTGAAGGAACATATATATTTATATGTATCCGAACGTGACCTCTCATTTGGAAGAATGGCGATATAAGGTCAAACTATGGTCAATGTGTTATTTGTTTTATTTCGTGGCGTCCCCCGCAATTTCAATGCTCAGTGATCGGACATTTACGTTATATTACTTGTTCATTTGTACCATGTTTGGTCCAAACCTACTGTTTGTATAGCACTTAATCAGTTAAGGGAACGGCTTTCAACACTGCTTACTTAAAACCATTGCTAAATGTATCCTAATTTTTCCACGTCTAGTTCGACCGAGAGGAAAATACCTGGATGACTTGGCCACATGGCATGGACGAGACAGGAAAACTGAGCTGATCCACGACACTGGTGATCGAGTTAAATGGCGAGTCATGACCGCCCACGCTTTCCGGCATGGCACATGATTGATTGATTGATTTCGCTTGTCTTGAACTCAGTCGTAGTCCATACACGCGCTGCTACTTCTAGTGCACTGGACTTTGCCGCCTCTTGCGACAGTGTTACTACTCTTTGCTTGCCTGGCGGTAACACATGGGCCATACTTGATAGTTAAGGTGTTGCTACTCATTGCTTCGATGGAGATGGGGAATATATTGTGGAGATGGGGATGGGGAACGTCTCGTAACACACAGACGATAATGTCGGGGACCACTGTCTTCACAGGCAAGCGCACTAAACCAGTGCGTCTCCACGCGTAGATCTCTATACATATACTAAAGTAGTGGTTCTCAACCTTTTTTGGCCCGTGCCCCCCTTCACCATATTTTCAGAACGTCATTCCCCCCCCCCCTTCGTATTTCCTACCTAAAAATCCCCACCCCTCCCCCCCTTTTTGTTACACAGTATACGTAATAATGGAAGCTAAATTTAATAGCACATTCTAAAACAAGTCTAGACGTCCACATAACACGTGATTTGTGGGTCTACTTACTTTATAAAATGAATTTTAGAAGGGTGAGATGTACAGAATCGTAAAGTATGAAAAGAAAAACAATATCAAGTATTCAGCGAATAGCTGTCGTCTGCTGGAGTAATTGTTTGCGCTCCAAACAGAATGGTGTTATCTACAGAAGAAAGAATGTTTTTTGGTTGCTTGCTTGCTTGCTTGTGTTCGCTGGCTATGAACTCCAGCGCAAGGTCCTATATGGCGGATGAAGACATTCTGTTGTCCAACATCAGTGTGATGTCATACAGGACCTGAGGTTTGCGTGAGTATCCGTTGTCCCATGTCTGGCTTATTGGTGTGCAGACTGGTGGTTCCTCGCCGTGCAGGCAGATGCTCTCCGGCTTCGGAAGAATCAGCGATCCTACTACGTTAGCCAGGGCCCCGAGGTACCTGTTGCCCAGGACGTACGGCGAGGACGTGTTAGTAGGTCTTGGCCAGTACGAAACCTGGCCCTGATGCCTTGGAAACACCTCTGCATCCCGTTTTTTGGTTGAAAAAGTGTTTCGAAATGGAGTGCACAGTCGTGTCTTGAAGCCCATGATGGACATTTCCAACACCTGTTATAATGAATACATCATTGGTACTTTCCAGCTTCCCCAAAATAGCGTTAGACCCTAGCAGTAACTATTGTAACTAATGTAATGAATGTTTCAAGCACATTTGTTGATAATATAATGTACTTCATTTTTTTTTCCTTCAGATTTCTTCTACATACAAAGTGTAGTGAGACTTTACAAACACCATATAGTATATGTATGTGGGTTGACGTGTGGAGTCGCAGTGAAGGACGTCCCTCATTAGATGAAATTTTGTGGGCAATAAAGAACCTGAAGAATGGTAACTCACCAGGATGTGATGAGATACTAGCTCAGTGGTTCTCAACCGGTGGGGAATTCCCCCCCCCCAGGGGGGAATTTTATGGTTTCCAGGGGGGGGGGGGGGGGGGGGGGGGGGGGGGGGGAATGAAGACCATTTCAAGATTGTGTTAATACAAGAACCGATTACTTGACATAGTTTTTCCCTTCATACTTTACAGTTATGTATGTCTCGTCCTTCTAAAATTCATTTTATAAAGTAAGTAGACCCACAAATCATGTTTTATGTGGATGTCTAGACTTGTTTTAGTATATGCTATTACATTTGCATTCCACTTTTACGTATACTGTATAAGGGTGAGGGGATTTTTAGATAGGAAATATGAAAGGGGGGGGGGGGAAATGACGTTCTGAAAATATGGTGAAGGGGGGAACGGGCCAAATTTTTTATAGGAAGGGGGGGGGGGGGGGAATGGCATTCTGAAAATATGGTGAAGGGGGGAATGGGTCAAAAAAAGGTTGAGAACCACTGTACTAGCTGAACTAATTAAAGCGGGAGGAGAAGAAAGTATACACATCTTTCACGCAATATGTAAAAAGATATGGAAATATGGTATATGGCCAAAAGATTGGAAGAGAACTATTTTCATTCCAATACCAAACAACAAAGGACACTGAAATTATCCACCAACCATAGAACTGTTGCCCTTATCAGTCACGCAAGTAAAGTTCTACTAAAATCATAATGGGAAGACTTCGTAAGAAAATAGAAGAATAGATTAATGTGGTTCAAGCTGGATTTAGACACGGGATAGGAACAAGAGATCACATACTCGAAATACGTTTAATAATAGAGAAGTGTAGAGAATTTAATGTAAACATATTTTCATATTTTGTGAATTATTCAAAGACATTTGACTGGGTACAAAATCAGAAACTTTGGGAAATCATGAGGAAAACTGACTTTCCATTAAATGTAGTACAACTCATAAAAATTACTATATCTAGACCAACAAGCAGCGGTTATAATAGATGGCGAGACATCAGATTGATTTGAGATTAAGCGGGGAGTCCGTCGGGGCTGTGTACTGTCTCTCCCCCCCCCCCCCCTATTCGTTTAACCTGTACGCCGAAAATATAATGAGAAATGTCAGAAATGATATAACCAGGGAGCAATATGATGCCCTAATTATCGGTGGTCATGGAATACCAGAGGTTCAATACGCTGGTGATATCCACATCACAGAATGGTATAGAAAAACTAACAACCTCAACGCAAAAGAATAGTGAAAATCACAACTTATATCTTAACATAGCAAAAACAAAGATAATGTATACAGATACAACTAATATGGAGTAAGAAATATATGTTAATGAGGAAAAACTGGGGGTGATGGAAAATTTCGAATATCTTGGATGATTAATTTCCAACAATGGTGACACAACGAAGGAAATTAAAAGACGAATATCTATTGCTCTTCGGAAACTAAAACAAATGACTAAATTGTGGAGTGGGACAGACAGAACTACAAAAGTTAGATTTTAAAGAACATGCATCTTTCCCATTGCAACATACGCCTGTGAGACCTGGACACTTACTAAACAAACTGAACAGCGCATAAATGCCTTTGAATATAAATGTTATAGATGGGTTCTAAGAATATCTTGGATACAGAAAAGAACAAATGCATCCATAAGACAAGAACTGAATATTGAAGAAGATTGTCTACTAAAGACGATAAAACAAAAACAGAAAACTGAAATTGGTCACATGAAACGTCATGAAAGTTTGGAGAGAACAATTATGGAGAGATATATATGCCGTCACCCTGGCGAAGGAATTATTGACTTTCTTCGGAATCCCGTATATCCACGTAGGGTAACACAGCTGCGCGAGATTCGGTAGTGGATCGCGTCGCGTTGGTTCCTTACGGGGGTATGTGAGCCGGTCGCTCAGAAAGCAATGGCAAACTACAGAGCGTAATCTTGCCAAGCCATCAACAACAGCGGTAAAATGCTGGTGTTGACAGCGATGTCCTGTAATAGGATATGCGGGGGAAAAATATACTCGGGAAGAGAAAAAGAGGAACGCCAGCGAGAATATGGGTGTAGGATGTGGCAGATGATCTCCGGTCGCGTGTATTAGACGCGGGACTTCTTGTTTATGACCGAGAAGTTTCCGGTAGCCTGTTATGGGAGTGAAGTTCTGCAATGGACACGCTACTGAATGAATGCCGCAGTTGCAATGCTCAGTGAACGGAAATTGACATGATAATATGTATTCTTTTGATCGTGTACCATGTTTGGACAAACTTACTTTTTATTTGGCGCTGAATCAATTAAGAAGGAAAGGTGGCAGACGTGATATTATCCACATTACCCATCTAGTGCCGAGTTGTCTATAAAATATAAGGACCAGCACAATATACCCATGTCGCTTCAATGCGTAGAAAGGGTCCGTTACTTGACTGGCTTACCGTACACCTAATACGTATGTCGTGATTGTAAAGGACTCACAAAGAATGATTACAAAGATGAACACAGGCATATTCTGAGCACAGTGGTAAGCTTCCATTCGACAATCAAAACTAGAGTTCGCCTGTTGGACATGCTGGTGTGGTGGGAAACGAACAGGCGGACAGATTGGCTGTTTCTGCGCCGTTTTGTGGAGTGTTGGTGCATGATAAGGCAGACGTGGGCAAGGATCTTTGGGATCGCGTGTATAGTATAGAAGAATAGATAGATCATCACGGCCTGGCGAGAATGTTGCTGCAGGGAGTGGGCAGAGAGTATGGCCGACACTTAGAACTCCAAGGCAAGGCCAGACGGACACATAATCATGCTGCTAATAGAATTGGGACTCTTCGTTGGTTGTTGAAGATGCAGACGGGGCACGTATGGGAATAGCCGGAGTGCTGTGATGTCGATTTTTGACTCAACTAAAACCTAATACGGTCGCTGGCCGTACGCCACCACCTCACCATCTGCTATATGCAATTCGCATACGGCCACGGAAAAAGGTCCTTAACATTGTTTACCGTAAATCAACAGAAATTCGTAAACATACAACATACAAAACATACAATCCAATGGCACCAACAGAGAACACAATTCAAACAATGGCGTGTTTGTTTTAGTTTTCTCCTTGTCATGCGGCTTGTCTTGAAAGCAAGTCACTGTGTGTCAACCAGGATCTCTACCCGGGCATGGACATTTTTGTAAGATTGTCCCTGTTTGATCCGTCCAACCGTTCGAAGCGCGCTGAATGTAAAGTTGCCGGTTAGCTCCGGGTGTTCTTAACCTAAAGTATTGACTCATTCGCGTCGTAATCGTTCTTTTAGTGATCTTGGTATTCACAACCAACAGGTAATCTGTCCGTCGACACAATTCAGGCGAAATCCATCTTGATCATCTTCAAGTGCCATGCCGATAGACATGTGAGGTTATTGTTTACCATCTCACAAGATCACAAATCCTGCATAAAATCTGAGTTCTTGTTCAAATTATGTCAAACCATCTTTGCTTTCCGTTTGTTCTCTTTGGCATCACGTTTGGAAGTTGTTGCTTTGTTTTAAACCTTATGTCTCATCATAACATGTCCAAAACAAATTATCTGTCAAAGTGTAATTTCTCTAATCAATTTGCTACTTTCACTTATTTCCTAAAGGTTTTCCCATTCGCTTTTCTGTCCGTCCATGATCTTCTCTATATTTCCCACAAAAGCCATTTTCCATTGCTATAAGATGTTTGCAATAGAATGAATCAAATTCAGACACAGCCTTCCTCCACCTCTTCCTCCTCCGCTTGCACCGCCTCTCCCTCGTTATCACTTTAGATTACAAGCATAAACACACGTAAAGCCTAAAAACACATAAAGCATAAACACGCGCAAAGCCTAAACACACATAAAGCACAAATACACATAACGCCTAAACACACATAAAGCCTTAATACACATCAAGCATAAACACACATAGAGCATAAACACACAAACAGCCTAAAGACACATAAAGCATAAACATACATCAAGCCTCAACACACATACAGCCTAAACACACATACAGGCTAAACACACATACAGCCTAAACACACATACAGGCTAAACACACATAAAACATAAATACACATCAAGCCTAAACACCCATCAAGCATAAACACCCATCAAGCATAAACACACATCAAGCATAAACACACATCAAGCATAAACACACATAGAGCATAAACACACATAGAGCATAAACACACAAACAGCCTAAACACACATCAAGCATAAACACACATCAAGCATAAACACACATAGAGCATAAACACACAAACAGCCTAAACACACATAAAGCATAAACATACATCAAGCCTAAACACACATAAAGCCTAAACACACATACAGCCTAAACACACATACAGTCTAAACAAACATACAGCCTAAACACACATACAGTCTAAACACACAAACAGCCTAAACACACATAAAACATAAACACACATCAAGCATAAACACACATCAAGCATAAACACACATCAAGCATAAACACACATCAAGCATAAACACACATTAAGCATAAATAATACTGAATATTTTCGTAAAAGTGTCTTAATTGTCTGTTACATATAATGAAACATGCCGGTTTTGTGGCGAAGGGGTTTACGAACGCAATTCTTCTTCTTCTTTGCGTTCATCCGGAGTGATTTTTTCAGATGTGATTGCGGTGTGTCTGGTTAGGCACCCTCGGGTCGAAACCCTCAGGCCAACACATCCGACTTTTAGCGTGCATTTTTGACCAGGTTAGCAATCCTGGGAGACTCTCACTTTTGTGGTACCGTCCACATCTCAGCTGGTCTAGTTGGAACAGTCGAAGACTACACGGTCATCCCTCAAGTGAAGGCAGGGACAGTCCATAGCATTTTCCGCCATCCTGGGTGGCTTCCATAATTGCAGAGCCGGCACATAACGCTCTGGTGCTGGGTTTACCGAGGGAATCGTCACGTCCTGCTCATGGCTGTTTTAATTCCTCACTTCAATATATTGGGCATTTCGCTCGCCCTGGGCCGTTCCTGCACAAACCAGTCAGCTCTGCGGTTGGTTTCCACTAAGCGAGTTTTCGGACATGTGCTTGTCCCTGTACCCATCAGAGCTGTTCCAGGCACGGCGGACATTCGGAAAACTACCTGGTCAGAGCTGTTCCGAACAAGAGCGGCATTCGGAAACTAGGTAGTCAGAGCTGTTCCTAGCACGGGAGACATTCGGACTAGACATTACACTCGGACGTAAATGCGTAGTGTCAATTTTTAGTTTGCCACCCGTAGGGCGACACTTCCGACTTCCGGCGGGCATTTTTTAGTGAGGTTAGCCTTCCTCTGCGAACGCAATTCGAAATCCCGTATACCGCGTTCGAAACACAGCTGCGGGGGATTTGACAGCAGACTGCCTTACGCTATTTTCCATACAATGGCATGAGTGCCCATCATTTAGACAGCCATGACCCAGTACTGTACATAAACTTGTCTAGGAATCACACACAATCAAAGATGCGGGGTTTGACTGCGACGTCTTGTAAAGGATATGCAATTAAGAGACAATTAAACCCCCAAAAAAGTTCGTATCCTGATCCCGTTAAAATCTTTCTTAGCAATTCTCCGTTAAATTCCTTACTAAAATTTACGTGACAGCAAAACGAGGAGATCCGCAAAAATAAACAATGAAAATCAGTCTGAGAATGTGTGTGCTTGTGTTATAATTGTTGTTTTCTCTAACCTTCTGTCAGTTTTATGACTTTTTTTTTCTAAGGGTCCTCAACAATAGATAATACAACATGAAAACAGATAGCCGTGTGTGACTCCTGCCAGTGAGCGATAAAACAACATGAAAACAGTTAGCCATGTGTGACCCTGTCATTGTGAAATAATAAACACATACACATTAGTTAGTTAGTTAGTTAGTCGTAGTTCCAACTTCACAGCAACGGGTCGTCCCCATTATGCTCCGTTCCTGTGCCAGTGAATATCATACAAAACGCTCCCCACCGCCCAATGTGAAAAGTGGAAAAGACAGGAGTCTCGACAAACAACAGCCCGCACAGATGCACTGTGCATAATGCCGCCGCCAGAATGTCAACACAATAGTCCCCCACAAAACACCCAGTTCATTTCTGATGGAATCTGCAGCCATTTTCCCATCTGGATGTTTCCTAGATGTTCACCCACACAGTCCACGAAATACAGTTCATCGTCGATGGCAGTGGCAGTCAACCAGAAGCCCAGCAGCCACGCATTTCCGCATAAGGCAAAAACCGGTCAACTCTGGGACATAGCCATCTGCCATCACTCCGAACATTCAGTCACTTTCAAAAAAACCTCGGGCAGATTCAAAAGCACTTCACACGAAACTCACAGCTCACAGTGTCGCGCCACGCACTATCTCAGTAGCAGGGCGACGAAACCATCAAGCCTCCTTAGTCGCCTCTTACGACATGCGTAGTAGGCTACAGTGTTGCTATTCTTTGCTTCCCTTATGGGCCCCGGCAACACACGGGAGACATACTTTTGTATGTACATACACATTGTACATACCTTACAACGAATGCAAATCAAACAAACAGAAATCACAGTAAAACTAACAATGAGGGGAGGGGGGGGGGGGGGGAAATCGTTTAAACAAAAAAATAAGTTACACCATAGCACAAAGAATCGACGCTTGGATCTTAGTGATCTTCATCAAAAACAACACAAACAGATCTATTGATAAACGTGAAATTAGAACATGCAATTAAAACTGCGGCTATCGACGACACATGTATGTAAGGATAATAAAAATGCATGTCCTTTGCAAGACCTTGCGATCAACCCAGATTGATTTTCTTGCAAGGTTTCTTTAAGGATATTAAAATGCATGTCCTTTGCAAGACCTTGCGATCAACCTAGGATTGATTTTCTTGAAAAGGTTGTGCAAAGGTCGTGCAACATTCTTACACAATGTTGCATGTCCATGGCACCACCTTGCGATCAACTCCAGGACGATTTTCTAGACAATTTTATGTTGATAATTGGCAATTGCTTTCTGAAAGGACAAGTAAATGTTTTAGTCCAACTTTTAAGAAATGAACTCACTACCTCGCCATCAGCACATAAGAAGTTTAAGAGCGAGCATCCTTAACCTTTAAGCCACGCTGGCCTCTGTTAGCATACTAAAGTTAGTTGAATATCCTTTACAGGACGTCGCAGTTAATACCAGCATTTTTTTAAATTTTTTTTTGCTGTTGCGATCTCTTGGCAAGTTTACGTTCAGTAGTTTCCCATCGAAGAATGTCTCGGTGTGTCAACCACGCATAGAAAGAACAGATGGTTCAATCAAAAATGTGAAGAAGCAGTCACTAAGAAGAAGAATGCCAGACATGTATGGTTAAATGACATCAATAACATCCAAAAGGAAGAGCATTATAGAAATGAATGTAAAGAGGCTACAAAAATAGTCAGACAGCAGAAGCGAGAATATATGAGTAATATAATCAAAGATTTGGAAACTAATCACCAGAAAAATGAATCCAGAAAGTTTTTTAAAGTACTGAAGTCAATGAAACGAGGGCACCAACAAAACACATATGGTTTAAAAGACAAAAATGGGAATATGATAAATACCAATGAAGAAATGTGCAACACATGGAAAGAATATTTTATTGAATTACTAAATTGTGAAGCTCCAAGTAAAATTTTCCCACAGGAAGAGGTTCTAACATGCGAACCACAAATTGAAGAACCTACATTTGAAGAAATCCTATATGTAATCACACGACTTAAAA
This sequence comes from Cepaea nemoralis, assembly GCA_014155875.1. Lineage (NCBI taxonomy): Eukaryota > Metazoa > Mollusca > Gastropoda > Stylommatophora > Helicidae > Cepaea > Cepaea nemoralis. Next base: position 317,035 of record JACEFZ010016335.1, read on the forward strand.
ACAATAAGGCAACTGGGACTGATGGAATTGCTGCTGAATTTATAAAGGCAGGTGGCCATGCATTACATCTAAAGCTATACGAACTAATAATAAAAATCTGGAGGACAGAAGAATTACCCCATGACTGGAAAGAGTCATTATTGATACCTATCTTTAAGAAAGGAGACAAGTTCCAATGTGGAAATTATAGAGGAATATCACTACTGTCCACAAGCTATAAGATACTATCCGCAGTATTACTAAATAGACTAAAACCATATTCAGAAGACATATTAGGTGACTACCAGGCGGGTTTTAGACAAAACAGATCAACAATAGATCAGATATTTATCTTACGACAAATAGCCGAGAAACATTGGGAATATAAAAGAGATCTCCATAACATTTTTGTGGATTTTAAAAAGGCTTATGATAGTGTCCATAGGAATAGTCTATGGAATGTTATGCAGGAATTTGGAATACCAAGGAAGTTAATTAACATGACCAAACTATGCATGGAAGATACTTATAATATAGTAACATATAAAGGCAGGAAATCAGACCCCTTCCAAATAACATCTGGCTTGAAACAGGGTGATGCACTATCGCCGCTACTCTTCAATCTGGCTCTAGAGAAAGTTGTAAGGAAGGTAAAGGAGGAATGTGATATTGGAGGAACATCCAAGCTGCTTGGTTATGCAGATGATATAGATATTATAGGGCAAAGTGAACAAAAGACATTAGAAATATTGACTCACTTAAAGGAAAAAGCCCAACAGATGGGGCTGGTTATCAACCAAGATAAGACAGAATATATGGTAATTTCAAGAGACGGAATGGCTAAAAACTCTGGCCACATACAAATAGATAATATGACCATTAAAAGAACGGAAACATACAAATACCTGGGTACAATCTTCAACTGCTCCAACATCATAAGGGAAGAAATACAAACTAGAATCAACTCTGGAAATAAGATATACTATGCACTACAACATCTACTAAAATCAAAGGCGCTATCTCGTAACACCAAAATCACAATATACAAAACACTGATCAGACCAGTTGTGCTGTATGGCTCTGAAACCTGGAGTACAACGAAAGGAGACGAAGCCTTGTTACAAACCTTTGAGAACAAAATTTTAAGACGCATCTTTGGACCCATTAGGGATACACAAAGTGGAGAGTGGAAAAGAAGAAGTAACAAAGACATTTATGATTTGTTTAAGTCCCCGCTAATCACTGGTATCATGAAGGCTAATAGACTACAATGGCTGGGGCATATAGAAAGAATGGAAGATAATAGGGAAACAAAACTCGCTTACACTCAGGAAATAAATGACCGTAGACCCCGAGGTAGACCAAGAAGGCGGTGGAGAGATAATATACATACAGACCTACAAGCACTTGGAATCAACGACTGGCAAGAGAAGGTCCACCAGAGAGACGAATGGAGACAGATTGTATTTGCAGCAAAGAACCTCAATGGCTCGGAATGCTGAAGAAGAAGAAGAAGTTTCCCATTTGCAATCTGAACTACCGGCACAAATACCATTTCCTAACAAAACCAACGCAAGGCGGTCCATTGCCAAATCGCCCACAGCTGTGTTTCGAATGCGGGCACGCGGGATTACGAACTGCGTCCGTAACCGCTTCGAATGGGAGGTTAAAAGATACTCAAATATGAATACAGAAGGGCAATAGGGGTTTTCATAGCACAGCGGCGTTTGTGGAATTCAAAATAAATTGAATCTAGAACCAAATTTCGAATATTTAACTCCAAAGTCAAAACAATGCTACTGTGTAGATGAGAAACCCGGAGGACGATCAAGGCGATAACTAATAAACTATAAACATTCATCAACTGAATCAAGTGATAAACAAAATTTAGGTTTGAACTAAACACGGTACACAATGAAATACAAAAGTATTATAATGGAAATTTCCGTTCACTTAGCGATGCAATTACGGAAGATACCGCAAAATACAACAAATAACACGATGGCCCTAGTATGACGATATATCGTCCTTCTGTCCAAATAGGAGATTACATTTGGCGATATATTATCCTTCGGCATTGAATCGGTTTATGTGTACAGTGTAGACAAAAAGGATTGCACAATTAAATACAAACACTTGGTATGTGTAGCCCCTGCGAGTAGATGAGAGATCCTAAATACGGGCATAGTTTACATACCTTACAACGGACTTCATAAAAGTGAACATAAATCACAGAGTGAAAATCCCCCTAAACAAGAGACTATATATATATATATATATATATATATATATATATATATATATATATATATATATATATATATATATATATATATATATATATATATATAATATATATATATATATATATTTAATAAAACAATAATAAATATTTTAAGATTTTAAGGTACAACAAACGGCGTTTCGATTATATAAATTTTCATCGGGGACGGGACAACACAAACAGATCTAAAGAAGAAAAAAAAACAACATAAAATTATATAATAATATGAAAACGCAACTCCTTAATTGCCAAGAAGGCACAAAAGTTGGGTTCAGTTCGGGTTTGTGAGGTGCTCTTTTTCTACAAAGGTTGATGACTACAAAAGAATGGCATGATCTCCGACGTGGAGAGAACTAAACGAATACCAGCGAGTCAAGAGATGAAGAAAAGGTGCTGGATAGGACACACATTGAGAAATATCAGTTATCAGTTATCAGTTATCAGTTGGGGTATCTTCGTTGCACTCCGGACATGTCCATAGGTGCTCAGATCCTCCCCCCAGCATATGCATCAGCGTCCGGTGGCTAATAGTGCCAGTTCTGTGTTGGTTGACGAGGTACTTTGTTTTCCCGATGTACCTCTCGCGTCTGGCTGTGCCGATTCTTACTCCCAGGTCTTTCATCCTGGACAGCGATGTGGAATCACTGACGTCAAAATCCTCTGTTCTCGCCAAATCTTTAAGGACGTTAATAACATCGTCACGATCCATGGGCAAATCATGGATGGGTCTGGCGGAAGATGTGATATATATATGAATCCGGAATCCACCAGGAAAATTAAACAGTTGGAGAGTTAAGCCCCAATGAAGGATACAGAACGGATGAAGACAAGGAAGACACATGTAAATATAGGGTGTATTTTTAATGACTGTGCAGTGTTTGAAAATATTGCCGGTCCAAGTTTTGTATTTAACCTCTGTAAAGTTCAAACAACATAATAGGTAAATAAAAAACTTGCACCGGCAATATTTTCAAACACTGCACAGTCATTAAAAATACACCCTGTAGCTTTCAATGTGTGGCATGTCTAATTTCTCCTCTGATCACAACTTTGTGTATGTGTATGTTTTTCTTTTTTAGGTTTCGTGCTCTATGAACTCACGCGTAGTCCAATTATGTGCTTAAACAGTGGTTCTCAACCGGTGGGGAATTCCCCCCCCCCCCACCCAGGGAGGAATTTTAGGGTTTCCAGGGGGGGGGGGGGGGATGAAGATCATTTCAAGATCGTGTTAATACAAGAACCTATTACTTGATATTGCTTTCCCTTCATACTTTACAGTTGTGCACGTCTCATCCTTCTAAAATTCGTTTTATAAAGTAAGTAGACCTACAAATCACGTTTTATGTGGATGTCTAGACCTGTTTTAACATATTTACCTTCCATTTTTACGTATACTGTGTAGGGGTGGGAGGATTTTTAGGTAGGAAATATGAAAAAAAAGGGGGGGGGGATGACGTTCTGAAAATATGGTGAAAGGGGGGGGGGGGCACGGGCTAAATTTTTGATAGGAAGGGGGGAATGACGTTCTTAAAATATGGTGAAGGGGGGCACGGGCCAAAAAAGGTTGAGAACCACTGTGCTAATACTTCCAGTGGACTGGAATGAATTTTGCGTGTGGATTAGCATTCTATGTTACTACTATCCTTCACCCTTACGGCGAACCCATTCCGACTACGGTGGTACTTGTAATTTACGTCCTCAAATCAAGGACGAGAAGTCAACATTTTAATCCAACTGACGGGTTTAATCAGTTAAATCGGCATCAACACACAGGATGTTTACAAACGAGTGCTCTTGTGTATTCGACCATGCTAACCTTGATCTCTGCTTCTTTCCTATCTTCTTTATGAGTGTCGATCAATACCTTATTACCAATTTATTTCACATGCTTATCATTCCATGTTGATCTCTTTTCGTTAATTTCCCTACTGTTAATGAAAAACACCTTTGTAAATTAACTCTCTCTTTTACGTTAACACCGCCACTTTAACCTGGCAATTACATGTACAGAAAGAATTTCGCACAAGAATTCCAAGCACGCAGACTTAAATTTATAACATAAAAATGTGATCATAATCAAACGGGTTATATCAATCTCCCGGATATGTTTCTAATGGAATGTGCGTAGAAAGTCATGTAGTCTATTCTGAGCCCAGGATTTCTTTCTCTCAGGCATGTCTTCTATCTTCACCGTACGTGTGTATACATTCAATATCGTGACTTCGCTTACTTAACAATATACACTCTATCGCCAATGATGAATTCATTCCTGTGGTATTTGTGTTATGCGGTGTTTACGTTTCAAAGTCATCGTGGAAACCGTTACTACCTTTTCTAATGTAATAAACTTGTTTGTTTTTGGCCGCTGGTGTTGTGGTGACTAATTTATTTCTGGCGCTTCGATTTAGGACGGGGATAATATTATGTCTATTGTTTGTGGACGTGTGTCTGCACGCGCATATCTGTGTGTGTGTGTGTGCGCGCGCGCGTGCGGCGTGCATGTGTGTGTGTGCGCGAGCTAGCGTTGATTTAATCGATATATTCTCTGTTCATGGCCTGCTTGGTGTCGAAGGTGTTACCGACGCAGTTCTTAATCCCGCATACCCGCGATCGCAACAACGCTGTGGGCGATTTGGCAGCAAACCGCCTTACGTTGGTTTGTATGAAATGGTATGGGTACCGGTCGTTCAGAAAGCAATGCCAAACTACTGAACGTAAACTTGCCAAGAGATCACGGACATCCATAAAATGCTGGGGTTGACTGCGACGTCCTGTAAAGGATATGCAATTAACTTTTTCACGCATACACATATATAGGCCGACTCCGTGGCTAAGGGGTTACGGACGCAGTTTGTAATCCCGCATACCTAAGTTCGACACACCGTTGTGGGCGATTTGGCAGTAGACCGCTTAACGCTGGTTTTTTTTTTTTTTTTAATGATATGGTATGGGTGCCGATCGTTCAGAAAGCAATGACAAAACTACTGAACGTAAATTTGCCAAGACATCAACAACAGCAAAACAAATACTGATGTTGATTGCAAACGTCCTGTAAAGGATATGCAACTAACTGTAATACATGTAGAGGGGAGCCAGGTTAACGCAGTGGTTGGATAGCTTGCCCGCCGGCCCTGTCGAGAAGTGTTCGAATCTTCATCGAGACGAGGATTTTAAAACATTGACCCAGGATCCCAGAAAATGTTCAGAGAAATAAAAGCGGCCGCTGGGATATTAACCACAGCATCCACTGAGTGCCGATTGGTCTATACAAATACCATCATCATCATGCGCCATGCCGATAAGCGTGGGTGGTCATGTATCGCCGTCACACGCGATCACCTGTGTCGTGGTTCAGCTCCGTGTTCTTGTCTCGACCATGTCACATGGCCAAGCCACCCAGATAGTTACTGTTCTGCCTTTATAAATATATGGCTAGCATTATATAGCTAATACGTCTCAAGGAATGGTAATGTGTCATTTGCTGGTGGTTACGTGTACATACAATCTGTTCCATCATGAATACTCTTCTTAAGATGTTAAGAGTTACGCTTACCCATATTCCAGGCTAAATCATATTGAGATTTTTTTTGGCGCTCGCCCCCTTTGCACGCAAGCGTAGTTCATACACGGTACTTCTAGTACTACTGACTGTATCAAAAGCCTTTGACTTTGATACAGTCAGCAGAGAAGGACTGTGGAAGATTATGGCAAAATATGGCTGTCCACGAAAGTTTGTCCAAATAGTGCGGCTATTTCATGACGGCATGCAGGCAAGAGTACAGGAAAATGGTGAGCTGTCTGAACCCTTTCCTGTCACCAATGGAGTGAAGCAAGGATGTGTCCTGGCACCAATACTGTTCAGCCTCATGTTTTCAGCCATGTTGATGAATGCCTTCGAGAACGACGACATTGGAATAGACATCAACTACCGTATGGATGGAAAGTTATTCAATCTCAGAAGGCTGAAAGCTAAAACCAAAATTAACAGTGGCACCGTCAGAGAGCTCCTGTTTGCTGATGATTGCGCTCTATACGCCAACTCAGAGGCGGACATGCAACATAATGTTTCAGCTTTCTCACATGCCTGTGCCAACTTTGGGCTCAATATCAACTTGGAGAAGACTGTAGTTATGTACCAGCCAGCTCCAGGGAATAATCACACTGTGCCGAATATCAAAGTGAATGATCATAGACTAAGTGTTGTGGACAAATTTACCTATCTTGGCAGCACCATGTCACAAGCTGCCACAATCGATGACGAAGTGAATGCAAGAATCTCCAAGGCCAGTGCAGCCTTTGGCAGACTGTACAAGAATGTATGGGATAGAACGGGAATAAGCCTGCAAACAAAGCTAAAAGTCTACAAAGCAGTTGTATTATCCACACTGCTATATGCTTGTGAAACCTGGACTGTTTATCAGCGACACGCTAGGAAATTAAACCACTTCCACACAGTCTGCCTAAGGAAGCTACTGAAGATTAAATGGCAAGACAAGATTCCAGACACTGAAGTCCTAGAAAGAGCATCCATGCCCAGTATCCACACTCTACTGATGAAGAATCAGATTCGCTGGGCTGGTCACCTGACTCGCATGCCAGATCACAGGCTCCCTAAACGAATTTTTTACAGCGAACTGCGTTGTGGTAAACGCTCCCAAGGTGGCCAGAGGAAACGTTTTAAAGACACTCTGAAAATTTCACTGAATGCTTTTGGAATTCATCATGACACCTGGGAGGCTGCAGCCAGAGACCGAAATTCGTGGCGTGCATCATTGCGCAAGGGTGCAGTCATATGTGAGGCAACCAGGACTGCAAGAGCTGTGAAGAAAAGGCAGGACAGAAAAACCACTGCAGGAAATCCTCCTCCAGAGACGTCAAGCATTCTTTGTCCACATTGTCAAAGAACATTTCGAGCCAAAATAGGCCTTATCAGCCATCTTAGAACCCATGGCTCCACACCTTCAACCCCACTGGATGAAATGAATGGTCATCATCATTCTTGATGGACAAACAACAGTACTACTAGTAGCACTGGGTTGAATTTCGTGTGTGAATTAGCTTTCCTTATTACTAGTGTCCCTCGCCGTCAGGCGAACCCACGCCTACTTCAGAGAAGCAACATTTTAGTCTAACTGGCCGGTGTAGGGGTTGAATTCCCTATCTTGGCATCAGCACACCGGATGCATAAGAACGAGCGCTCGTATCCATTCGGCCATGCTGTCTGATGACGAGATGAGGTGGTCAGTTTCTTTCCTCCGCCAACAACGGACCAGAAAATTATGGTATCCATTTTTATGAAGCTAGGTCAACCTCAGAACAGTGCTGCTAAATTAAAATTAATTAGAGCCGAAGAGGTTAGTGCGCAGTTCGCAATCCCGGATCCAACCTTCTAAACACAGCTGCGTTGGTTTTTTTTTTTAATGAATTGGTATGGGTGACGGTTGTACAGAAAGCAATGACAAACTACTGAACGTAAAACTTGCCCAGGAATCACCAACAGCCAAAACATGCTGGGGTTGACAGCTACGTCCTGTAAAGGATGTGCAACTAACTAAACGTCACTGCTGGGAACTGGCCTCACACCACTGCTCGAACTGGATCTCTAACACTGTCTGTCTCTCGCCCTGACTGTCAATTATGTGAGATTGCTATTCGTTCATCTCTTGATGTTATCTTCCCACTTATATCGTCGCCTGCCTCTTGCACGCCTACCTTCCGCCTTACCCTCCTGTATGGTTTTTTATAAGAGTTTTGTGTCTTTTAACGTGACTACCTACTAGGAGTACTAGGTCACCGCGGTTCCTTCACAAGTATATCATCATCATCATCATCATAAGGTGCATTGTGGATACGCTTTAGTGGTCATGGTTTGAAACTCTACACGATCACCAGAGCCTCGAGGCAGGTCTGTGTTGTAGTACCTATTAAGCAATCCGGCTAAGCTATCCAGGTATCTGTCTCTTTGTTTTCCCTTTTCACTTTTCTCATCAACCAGGTGTCATTTAGTTTTATACTATTTTTTTGCGCTCGCTCGTTTTGAACTCAAGCGTAGTCCATACATACTACTCCCAGTAGTGCTGGACTGAAATTTGCATGTGGATTTGCTTTCCCTATTAACAGTGTCCCTCGCCATCAGGCGAACCCACTCCGACTTCAGAAGTACTTGTAATTAACGTACCCATGTCAAGCATGATAGGTCAACATTTTAGTCCATTATCGGTGTAGGTGTTGAACCATTACCTCGGGATCAGCGCACCGGGCGTTTAAGAAAACGCATTCTTCTCCATTCTGCCATGCTGACCTACGTTTTAAAATAGATATTTTGCCATAGTGCGATAGTCTAAGACGTGTGGCTTTTGATTCTGATCATTTTACTGTTGCCCCCTGTTTCTTATAAATTTAGGAGTACCTTCTGTTTCTTATAAATATATAATTGTTCTCTATTTCTGATCAATGTACAGCTGTCCTCTCGTCTCCTGTAAGTCTGTCTTCTTCTTCTTCTTCTTCTTCTTCTTCTTCTTCTTCTTCTTCTTCTTCTTCTCTTCTTCTTCTTCTTCTTCTCTTCTTCTTCTGCGTTCATCCGGAGTTTTTTTTTTCAGAAGTGATTGCGGTGTGTCTCATTAGGCACCCTTGCGCCGAAACCCCTAGGCCAATACATCAGATTTTAGCGTGCATTTTTGACCAGGTTAGCATTCCTGGGGTAAGTCTGTCTCATTCTTTGTTTCTGTCGAAAACTGGGCAAGCTATTCCTCCGTTCATTCAGGCTTAAAACAGTGTGATGGCCCTAACACTTCATGCCCTCACAACTGGTTTCTGCCACAGGACGTAACTGATTCAGCGCCAAACAAACAATAGGTTTAGACCAGACATGATACACAATCAAATGAGCGAGTATTATAATGTACATTTCCGTACACTAAGCATTGAAACTGCGGGAGATACCACGAAACAAAACAAATAACACAATGATCCTACTGTGGCAATATATCGTCCTTCTGTCCAAACGGGAGGTCAGATATGGCGATATATTATCCTTCGACACTTAATCAGTTTAAAAAAAACGATTACACAATGAACAGTATGACGCATCAATATGTTGGTTGCCTGTACACGAACATACCAATCGTGTTACTCCATTGACTAAACTGCTTGAACAATTGAAAACAAATACCTGTGGGCGCGCTCGCATGCACAGATACACTGAAACTGTCAACTGTCATTTATCGCCAATATAGTACCTTGCGGTGTATGGCAAGTGGGGAGGGGGGAGGGGTCTTGATCCTGAGAGCCTGAGGAATTAAGGCCGCCTGGCTAGTGCAGTCGCCGCGAACTGTGCAGGTTAGGGTTTTCTTTTTGCCCCCGAGAGAAAAAACATTCACATCTTACCGAGGATTCGAACCCGGGTCTCCCGGAGGAGAATCCCCCAATCTAGCCATTCGGCCAGCCACACACGTACAAATTGCATAATGGAAATGCATTGACGATAGTAAACATTCAATTGGTTCATTTTATAATAGCTTCATCTTCTTCTTTTTTCTTCTTCTCCTCCTTCTTGTCCTCCTCCTTTCGTTCTCAATACTAACGGTTTCAGCTGCCCTCTGATGTCCGTCTGGCCTATCCTCGGAGGGCTGAGTGTTGACCAGATCATATGGTCACTTCCTGTCACATCACACTCTCCCGACCACAATTATTTACCTGTTCTTTCACACTATTCACGTGATCAGAAAGGGTCCCGTCCACATCTGCTTTATCGTGCACGAAACCCCGACCGAGTGGAGCATACCCATCCACTCTGTCCGCTTCCCGACACACCAGCACACCCTGAAGAAAAACATTTAACAGATGCTCTCTGTCTATGATTTTTGAATTGATAGATATCTGTCACTTTCAACGAGGCACGCCTGCGTACAGGGGGCTGCATGGTCTCGAGGTATGTTGTCCGCCTCGAGTACTGGAGGTCCCGGGTTTAAGCCCCGGTGAGGACCGGGATTTATTTCACGTGGACTTCTAGTAATAAAATTTCCCCTGGTCTCTGGGTAGTGAGATCGGACGCCCGTGTGTATTGTTGCGCACGTAAAAAAATCCCTTGGCAGTTGGAAATCGAAAAAGAGTAGCCTACGGCGCTGCCCGGGCAAAATTTCGAGTTAAAAATTTACCCAAATTATTTCAGGATCCTCGCCGATGCTACGGAGTTCGTGCACACAGTTGAGTTTCTCCAGACTCAGGTTTGAGTTAGGGGTAGAACGGAGCACTTATGGGTTGCACCCGTGTGCCGTGATATTGATCCATCAATTAGACTAAACTAAACCCTTCTGAGCATGCTCCGTGAGTCCGTAACACTCAAGACATGCGTGTGCTGTTTGTCCTCCGGCTAAAGCTCGACATTTAACGGGTTTATGACAGAGAATATAACTATTATAATTGCTTCAGCGCAGTACGATCGCGTTAGTGCATCGCTAGGAGACAATGCTGATTATGCGTTGAGCGCGGTCAGATGAGTGTTCGGAGCCTAGGGCTGTCGTCTGCTAAGGTAAAAAAAAAATGCAAACAATATAAAATAGTACAAAGTAATGCAGCTTTACAAAACAGAATTACGAAGAACACATGACGTTGTGGCGACTAGCCTTCATCAGCAAATAAATAAATACACAAAACACAACAAATTATCACGGAGAAGCCCCTCGAGTGACTACTAGTACTAAGATATAAGAACATGATGGGAAGAATGAAAAGATTTTAAAAATGAGAACAATGAAGAGAAAATAAAAATTTGAAGAAAAAAAATGTTGCTGCTTATATCAAAATACCAGACTGTGATACTTATTTGAATTTCACCTGGATACTCTAATATAGACAGCCGTGGGAGTCTGTGATGTCATGGGGACCGGAGTAGAGGATGGTAGTGATTCAGTGAAGATCCCAGGTAAATGAGTGGAGGTGGTACACGAAAAAAGGGGGAAAGAAGGTAAGGCGGGAAACTGGAAGCAATAGAGACGTGATTGTGGCCCGAGAGTAAAAGTAAAGGAAAGATTGGTCAGCTATTCATCCATGCATTCAGACCATGACAAACTGGCATGGCTCAGGAGGAAAGAACAAGTGGAAGGCAGAAAAGTAAATATCTGGATGATTTGACCACAAGCTGATCCACGACTCTGGTGATAATGTAAGATAGCGAAACATGACCGTCCATCTGCATGGCACATGATGATGATAATGGCTTTGCCTTTGCTTTCTGAACGACCGGCACTCATATCATTGTATGGCAACCAAGGGCAGACGGTCTGCTTCCAAATCGCCCGCTGCTGTGTTTCGAACGCGGTATTGCGTATTGCATTCCGAACATGTTCGCCGCGAGAAAACACTTGTAGTTAGTTGATTCAGCGCAGTAGCGACTGCGTTAATCCATCTCTAGGGGATTATGCTAGAGTGGTCTCGGGGCATGGTGTCCGCCTCGAGTGCTGGAGGTCCCGGGTTCAGGCCCCGGTGAGGACCGGGATTTATTTAAAAAATCCACCTGGCTTCCAGTAATAAAATTTCCCCTGGTCTCTGGGTAGTGAGATCGGATGCCCGTGTGTATTGTTGCGCACGTAAAAAATCCCTTGGCAGTTGGAAATCGAAAAAGAGTAGCCTAACGGCGCTGCCCGGGCAAAATTTCGAGTTAAAAATCTACCCAAAGTACTTCAGGATCCTCGCCGATGCAACGGAGTTCGTGCATTGAGCTGAGTTTCTCCAGACTCAGGTTTGAGTTAGGAGGAAAACGGAGCACTTATGGGTTAAACCGTGTGCCGTGATGTTGATCCATCGATTAAACTAAACTAGCTAATAATGTGCTGAGCGCGGTCGGACTACGGCTTGGCGCCAGCGGCTGTCGACCGCTAAAGTCAGGGAAACATTGGCCATCTGTCTCTTCCTCCATGCATTCAAACCTACAAAATGTCATGGTCCTAGCACGTCTCTGTGGCGAAGAGGTTACGGACACAATTCGTAATCCCGCTTTCGAAACGCAGCTGCAGGCGATTTGGAAGCTTTGCGTTGATGGTTTTTTTTTTTTAAATGCAATGGTACGTGTGTCGGTCGTTCAGAAATCACTGGCAAACTACTGAAAGTAAACTTGTCAATAAATCACAAACAAGCAAATAATGCTGGGGTTGACTGTGACAGCCTGTAAAGGATATGCAACTAGCTTTTTTTTAGCACATCACACTGCTGAGTTCAGCTCCGAGACTTTTTTTTGTTTTAAAAATACTGTAATGCAGTAGCCACATGCCTGTCTCCGTAGTCAAGTTTTTACGGACGCGATTTGTAAGCGCGCTTAACCGCGTTCGAAATACAGCTGCGACCGATTTGGTAGCAAACAGCGTTGCACTGGGTTTGAACGAGTTGGTATGGGGAGCCGGTCGTTCAGAAAGCAATGGCAAACTACTGAACGTAAACTTGCCAGTACATCAACACCAGCAGTAAAATACTGGTATTGACAGCTATGTCCTGTAAAAGGATATAAAAAACAAATAAAAAGTAGCCACACCAGCGTGTCTGGCAGTAACTTAATGTGCCATAACGCCACGCCGTTGTCATTCAGTTTATAAATAACTCCAGGTAGATAGGCGCCTTCAAAACAGTAAAACCATAACAAATTGAACAGCATAATTAATTCATAATCACGATCACCCGTCTGTCAGCAGAAGCGCCAAATGAGAACTGGAGACATTAGAAGAACGGCGGGAATAATACTGCGTCAAGAATATCAGCATCATTATGCGGCTTCTCCACACTGAAGGCCGGCTGTAATGAAATGTTTCATCCTTCAGTACTGGGTAATGTTAGTGCCTTCATTCCGACTTGTGTTTCCATGAGGTCATCATGGCCGAATGGATAACAGAGCTTGATCTTAAACATCCGGTGTGCTGATGCCGAGGTGTAGGTTCAACCCCTACACAGGTCAGTCGGACTAAAATGTTAACTTCTTGTCCTTGACTTGGGGACGTAAATTACAAGTACCTGTAAAGTCAGAGTTGTTCGCCTGAAAGCTAAACCACACGCAAGCATCAGCATGGTGCACTAGAAGTAATAGCACTGTTATGGACTACGTTCAAGTTCAAAGCGTGCACACACAAACTTGTCTACCCACAGGTAAAGTCGGGAGGTGTGGTAGCATAGTGGTTTATACGCTCGCCTGACGGTCATGGGTTCACTCCGCATCGGGGCGGATTTGAATTTTTTATTTTTTTAAAGTGACCTGGGCTTCTATGTTGATCCAGTTAAAGTGTACACCAGGAAATGTCTTGGGAAGTAAAGGCGGTAGAGTGTGGTACTGGCCACATCCCCCACCGAGAGACGATGGGTCTGTACACATCTGGGTCCAGCAGCAAAGGCCCAGTGTGTGTTACGGTGTGTTGAAGAGTCCTTTACTTACTTGCAACGTTGCCTCTGGTTTCCACACCATCCCTCCAGACAACTGCTGTTTCTATATATGGCCGATGTACTTTCTTTGTCTTATCTGGATTCTCGGGGAGTCTCTGTGTATCCACGACGTTCCTCCAGAAAACTGTTGTTTCTGTATATGGTCGATGTACCTTCTTTGTTTCATCTGGATTAATTGCAAGTCTCCGTGGTGATATGGTTACGCCACCTGCCTTACGCTCCTAAGGTTGTGGGTTCCATCTCAGGCTATGTTAATAATTTCACAAGTGACATTTTCTCGGAGATTGACCGGCATATGGGTTGAACCCATTACCTCGGCATCAGCACACCGGATGTTTAAGAGCATGCACTCTTATCCATTTGGCCATGTCTAACCCAGAAAATATAAGAAACGACAAAAGTGTGGGCATGAGGCAGGAGAAACAGCAAGAGATCAGATACCGTGGGCATGAGACAGGAGAAACAGCAAGAGATCAGATACCATGGGCATGAGGCAGGAGAAACAGCAAGAGATCAGATACCGTGGGCATGAGACAGGAGAAACAGCAAGAGATCAGATACCGTGGGCATGAGACAGGAGAAACAGCAAGAGATCAGATACCGTGGGCATGAGACAGGAGAAATAGCAAGAGATCAGATACCGTGGGCATGAGACAGGAGAAACAGCAAGAGATCAGATACCATGGGCATGAGACAGGAGAAACAGGAAGAGATCAGATACCATGGGCATGAGACAGGAGAAACAGCAAGAGATCAGATACCGTGGGCATGAGACAGGAGAAACAGCAAGAGATCAGATACCATGGGCATGAGACAGGAGAAACAGCAAGAGATCAGATACCGTGGGCATGAGACAGGAGAAACAGCAAGAGATCAGATACCGTGGGCATGAGACAGGAGAAACAGCAAGAGATCAGATACCGTGGGCATGAGACAGGAGAAACAGCAAGAGATCAGATACCGTGGGCATGAGACAGGAGAAATAGCAAGAGATCAGATACCGTGGGCATGAGACAGGAGAAATAGCAAGAGATCAGATACCGTGGGCATGAGACAGGAGAAATAGCAAGAGATCAGATACCATGGGCATGAGACAGGAGAAACAGCAAGAGATCAGACACTGTGGGCATGAGACAGGAGAAACAGCAAGAGATCAAGAAACTTTTCACCAGGCAGTGATAATTTGCAAAGAACCTGCTAAATGCTATGCTGATGATGATGAGGCAAAACACAAGACAGAAATGTTTGCTGAACAAATAAAATCACATTTATACAAGACCTTTAATTGTTAATACTAGATAAAAACAGACATGGCAAGATGACTGTACATAATGGTATAATCACAGTTTACGGTTTTCATTTATCTCTTGTAGGACTCTCCTTGAATATCAAGAAAACAGTAGCAATGGTGGTATCAAAGAAACTGGTGACACCCAAATGTGAAATAGGGATAGAAGGGAAAATTCTTCACCAAGTGGATAGTTTTAAATATCTAGGGACATTTATAACATCAGATGGAAGATGCACAACAAGAGATCAAGAGCAGAATAGCGCAAGCAAAGGCTGCATTTTAAAAAAATGAAGAATATCTTATGCAATAAGTCGCTATCACTGTATGTAAGAAAGAGAGTGCTGAGGTGCTATATAGAACCTGCTTTGCTGTATGGCTGTGAATCTTGGAATATAAATGAACAAATTAGGAAGAGATTGGAAGCAACAGAGATGTGGTTCCTTAGACGAATGTTGCGAATTCATTGGACTGCCAAAGTAACTAACGATGAATACCTTAAAGAAGCTGGTGAAACTAGAACATTATATACAACAGTAAGAACGAGACAAACAGCTTTATTTGGTCATGTGATGAGAAGAGAGGAACTGGAAATATTGAGGGGAAGAGAGGCAGACCACGAGAAATGATGCTGCATGGATTGCGACGGTGGCATGGAGGAATATCAACGACAGAGGTGATCCAGAAAACCAAGGACAGAGATCTGTGAAGAGTCATGAACGCCTACGCCAGTCGGCACGGCACTTAATGATGATGATGAGGACTTGCTCATTGGTGTTTCTGTCTGTCCATACTTGCATTTTCCTCAGAAACACCAACATTTATACTTTAAACAATATAATGGAAAACTGGTCATTCAAATGTTATAATAAAGCAATAACATGG
This sequence comes from Cepaea nemoralis, assembly GCA_014155875.1. NCBI lineage: Eukaryota > Metazoa > Mollusca > Gastropoda > Stylommatophora > Helicidae > Cepaea > Cepaea nemoralis. The sequence continues at coordinate 332,892 of JACEFZ010016335.1, forward strand.
AAACATTACATTACACAATATAATTATAAATTTGCACCCCAAAGTGACATCTTATATTAAAAGGGCCTCACGCTTTACATAATGTATTCATATGTGGACAATCATACATTACATAATGTTAAAATATAGTTACACTTCTAAATTACTTCATGTAATAAATAACATGTGCCACTCCTGCATCACATTACATTATGTAATCATCTTATACGTACAGTAAACATGAGTAGCTATTTATAGGTTCTAATGGTGATGGTGGACAAGTCTTCAGTAGAAATAAAATACAAAACAATGTTTCACAAACTATTTATAGGTTCTAATGGTGATGGTGGACAAGTCTGCAGTAGAAATAAATACAAAACAATGTTTCACAACTAGTTATAGGTTCTAATGGTGATGGTGGACAAGTCTTCAGAAGAAATAAAATACAAAACAATGTTTCACAAACTATTTACAGGTTCTAATGGTGATGGTGGACAAGTCTTCAGAAGAAATAAAATACAAAACAATGTTTCACAAACTATTTATAGGTTCTAATGGTGATGGTGGACAAGTCTTCAGAAGAAATAAAATACAAAACAATGTTTCACAAACTATTTATAGGTTCTAATGGTGATGGTGGACAAGTCTTCAGAAGAAATAAAATACAAAACAATGTTTCACAAACTATTTATAGGTTCTAATGGTGATGGTGGACAAGTCTTCAGAAGAAATCAATCCAAAACCCCGGGAAGGTTAACCCGGTCAACAAATGCCCGCAGAAGTCGAATGTGTCGGCCTAACGGCACAAGAACGCAGCCCTGCTGTAAACAGGCACAACGCAGTCACGTCCGAAAAAGAAAAAAAAAACTCCGGATGAACGCAGAAGAAGAAGAAAACATCCAAAACAACCTTTGTGAATTTAAACACAAAAGCAACAAACAATATGTTTGCACGATTTATTGTCTGGCATATTTTGCTGCATCTCGTCAGGTACATACCACAATGATCAATTCCAGTGTGAGTGCCAAGCATCTCAACGATCTGCTAAAATATAATGAAGTGTTAGCAATTAGGTGGTTCAGCAGGTTTTATGCAAACAGAGTTCATGTTAAATCTGAAATTACTGTGCGGCTAACAGATACTCCACATTTAACTATATGTTTTAATTGTTTCAGCTCAAGTATTATTCATTTATACACTTCATATGATATGTAACTCTGCAGTATGCACCTGACAAGATGCAGAAAAATATACCAGGCAATAAATCGTGCAATATACTGTTAGTGGCTTCTGCGATGTCCTGTCAAGGATATGCAACTAAGTATAAAAACAAAACTCACAAACCCATCCACAACCCAAACAAAGAACCCACATACTAAAAGACTATGCAGATGCCACACACCAGAAACAATTACATGTCCTCTGTACTCCACTTGTAGGCCATTTCCTGTATGGCTTTCTTGTTAGCCTGGGAGGAGAAGATTTTCTTTTCACACCCTTTTGACCTGTCGACTCCGTCCCATCTGTATCCTGGTTGAATGTTAAAACGATTCAGTGGGGGTACCAGCCCTTTGTACCTCGGTAGTTCTACAGAATAAAGAGAAATATAAATACAGTTGAATCTCATTGTAAAAGGGTAACACAAATGTAAAGTGATGAGGGGTTAATGGTTTAAAAGGTGAAAGGATAGACTATTACTCTGGATTTTATCCCTTACAGCTGGTGTCTTTCTGCCTGTAGAAAGCGTAGCACAAAGAACAAGTTCTGTAACATAATCGACAACCTTCTGAGTCCCCAAGATAAATGCACTCGTGAACCGAACGCTGGAGTCAAATTAAACCGACAACCTTCGGAGGGCCAGGCAGATGGCTTAACCAGAGACCCCATATGAAATAACTGTGATGAGGGAATTGTGATTGAGGCCAACTGCTTCATCATAGAAAAGACAGAGCTATATAAACCTTCCCCACAAGAGCATGGTGTTAAGAGACCTGAAAGAGAACATCTGTTTTCTTCTGGGGCTAGTTCTAGTAATGTTTTTTAATCTGATGAGTTGAGTCAATAACCGATAATCACACCTCTCGAAACATTCCCATCTGTGCTCCATCCTCCTCTTCAACAATTGATGAAGAGTCCCAATATTAATGGTGCCAGTTGCGATGTGATTATGTGATTCGATCCTAGACCAGTTGCTGACCAAGGCTTAAGGCCTGGTTCACCCTGCCATGACATTTAGTCTTAAGGTTGCATTTCCTTGCACTAGGATAAGGCTTGTACCTTCCCAATTGCGCTCCTCAGCCTGATGCCATTTGCACAATGTGGGGTGTCGGGTTTGGTGAGTGCAAGCAGGTAGTATTGTCTACTGTCATATGGTAGTTAGTCGACAGATCATCCTCATTGCACATCGAACCATTCAGTCCATAAGTGCTCCGATCCCCTCCTCAGAAAATCCTGCATCATGTAGCAGCTTACGACACCAGTTCTATGTTGGTTTATTAATCTGCATAGTGTTCTTGTCAGGCCACACCTCTTTTGACTTGCTGTTCTTGCATTCTGATCACAGTTAGATTCAGTCATCACTTCGTTCTCTCAAGTCTTACTTTTCATAGAGCCTTGTCCATGGCTCATTTGCCCTTCACAGTAGCCTTACCTGCAAGCCTGTCAGTCTGCTCCTTTCCTTGTACACCCGCATGCCCTGGCACAAAAATGAAACTAATCCTTTGCCAACCGTAACCGCCTAACAGACACCAACCACTGTATTTGGATCCAACCCATCTCTATCTTCCTGAGCATACTAACTGAGTCACAAAGGAAGCATACGTCTGTGTCTCGAGCCATGTTATTGCTTTAGTTACTGCCATGACTTCCATAGTCAGGCTACTTGTGGTCAAAGCAAAAGCACCAGAATCTTCCTTCACAATTCTCCCTCCGGCCTGAGCCACAAAAGCCCACATGACTTCTCACGCGTCAAATAACTGACCCATCTGTGTAAATGACAGCATCACCCTCTAAAGAGTTCTGGAAGATCAAAGCCTGTACTTCCGCCTCCACAGCAGCCGGATTTTCTTGTCTGCATTTTCTGTCTAGTGAATGCAAACTGAAAAGGATGTGCAGAACTCTATTGGCACTTGCACCCACTCCTCGCCAGGTTTGAAGTCCTCAAGTGAACACACCTGTTGAAGAATGTCTTCGACCTGACCCATCCACGACTTTCCTCTTTTTAATCTGCAACCCTTTAACTTCTTAATTTCACTAAGCAGTGGATGTTGCATATTTGCGGTGACTCTGAGGTAGGCACATGCTCAACAAATTTGTATTCTGTCCCCATGGTTGGAAAATCGTATAGTAGCTCATTCATAATAGGTTGGCAATATTCCCTCCATAAGTTTTAGGAATTTGTCAAACAAAAAAACTCTAGACCAAGGGTCAGTGAGAATGTCTACAAAGGAGGTCCAGCTTATGGATGGATGCATGTTGCCAGAAAATATAGTTTTGTGTGAATGTTTGTCTTTGGTGGCCACAGAAAGGGAACTAACTATAATAATATAGGCCATTCTTTAACAGGAGCCTTCAAAACAAAATCATGCTAAGACATCATGTTACAGCTTACTTCTCCTTTATATTTCAAACACACAATATGATTCTGATGTGCTGTTACTACATAACCAAAGGTCTGTCAGTTTTGTTAAAATAATTACAAGTACCTCTGAAGTCAGAGTAGGGTCTCCTGATGGCGAAGGACACTGGTAATAGGGAAAGCTAATCCACATAAGTCCTTGAACGTTAGAAAAAGTTCTTGCATGCTACATAGAACCAGTTTTAGCATATGGCTGCAAATCCTGGACAATTAGTAAACAGGCAAAAATCCTGGAAGCCTTGGAGATGTGATTTTATAGAAGAATGCTGAAAATTAATTGCCCAGCCAAAATGAGCAATCTGGACATATTGATGGAAGCTAAGAAGCAAAGACAACTTATTAATCACAAACTTCAGAAAGAGGCAGTCATTATTTTTTGGCAACAATATAAGAAGGCAAAAACTGGAACATGTGACAACCTGAAAGATTTGTGGAAAGAGAGATAGAGGAAGACAGCGTGAGAAAATTGTCATCAGTCTTGTGTCATGGCAAGGAAGGGAGTCAACACACAAAATGATCCATGCCGTCAGAGATTGCAATTTGTGGAGGGACATGATCACTCACGCCAGCTGGCAAGGCACTGGATGATGATGATGAATTCACACAAACACACAAATCAGTCCAGTGAACTAGAAGCAGCAGCATGTGTATGAACTATGTTTAAGTTCACAGTGCACGAACACAACAACAACAAATAAAGTGACAGAACAAAGAATATCACCGCAAAATGATTTACCGTAATTAAACATTAACTACACAAAATTTTTACCTTTCTTCTTCTTGCCAGATTTGTTGTCTTTGTCCTTTTTCTTTCCAATGAAACCCAGCATGGGGTCTTCAATTCTCTCCTCTTGTCTGAGCATGTCATTCAAATCCTTGTCATCTTTGAAACGAGCTAGAGGCTTGGATGCTTCATGAACTTGATCCAGCAGACATGTCTCTTTTATTCCCTGCTGCTTTAGTCTGTTAACAGTCAGAAAGAACACAATGTTTAAACCATGCTAGTCTTTAATTGTAATTGTTTTAGTTGTTCTTCAAAATGATTACAAATAAACCACAAACATTCACTAACTGGCACCTGCAGAAAAAAGGAGGAATAAAATAGTGTGACTGAAAAACTTATCAGTAGATAAGTCTCAGAACAGGACACAATAGATTATGCAACCACATGTATACAAAATTTGACTCAGCCATGTGCACATGTGGGGTTTGGCGTCGCAGACAGCAGAGCACATACTCCAGGATTGCCCAAACTACAACATATCCAGGCGAACCTTCTGGCCTAGAGAGACAACAGTGGAAGATAAACTCTATGGACCGCTGAGTGAACTAAAAAAGACTGTTAGATTCATACAAGAGACAACATTGCAGTTATAAGCATATTTCAGGCGAACGAAAGAAGAAGAAGAAGAAGAAGAAGTAGATACTAAAAAGCAATCTTCAACCCAATCGTCCTACCAACTCTATGCTACCAATACCAAACCTGGACAATGAGAGAAAAAGATAACAGAAAAATTACAATGGAAATGAGATTCCTGAGAAGTATACTTAATGTATGAAGATGGCTAGGCTACAAACTGACAGTATACCACCACAAGCACTGATGTACAGACTAAATGGAACCAGAAGAAGAGGCCGACCATATAAACGATGGACAGAGAGAATAACAGAGTGCAGGGTATCTTGATGTATGAAACCCATAAACGGGTACTTGTCTGCTGTTTATGCTTCACCTTGACACTGAAGGGTACAAGAGGAACAAGATGACTTGAATAACCAATGTAGAGCTAATGAAGAGAACTAGACAAATACCAATGAACCCAGGAGTAAAAAAATAAGTGTTGGCTCTGGGAATTGAGAAAACCTGAGAACAGTATAAATATAAATGTCTTTGTCTTGAATACAGAATGCAAAAGAAATAGAAGAAGAGCTAAACTACACATAAAAAAGGAGAAACTTAAATTATGAGGGGGCTTCAATTCAAAAACTTAAGTGTGACAGAAATTACAATAACCATGCCATTGTCTTGTAGCCTGTCAATATTGTTATTTAGGATGTCAAGCGTATTAAGCAAATACAATCACAGTGCAAACAATGGTGTCATAAGGAAAGCTTAAAGATGGTCAACCCACTTTTAACATGCACCAAATAGGGGCAGCGAGCTGGTATACACATTTTTTTTTAATCAGTGAAGGGGTGAAACCTATAGAAATTCATCAGCAAATGAAGGTCCAGTAGGTAGGTGTTGCATGTTTGTCAGTCCAGCAAGTGCATGAGTAGAGTAGGAAGTTTCAAAACTGTTAGGTCCGATGAAGATGTACCACAGGTGGTGTATGAGTAGTTACACAAGTGACTAAGATAATTTTTTCTACAGGAATGCAAGTACTTTTTCAGACTTGCATTGAACGCATTGGTAATTATATTGGAAAATGACAGATTTGTTTTCTTTACTTTTTCAGAACATATTCACACAAATGCCGGTCTCTCTGGCCGAGGGGTTACAACACTTTCTCCGTAATCCCATTTATCATGCAGAGTCTCGTAGCAGGCGAGAACTGGGAGCGGTTCGACCCCCGCTGGTGACTTGCGGGATACTGAGCCGGCCGCTCAGAAAGTAATGGCAAACTACTGAGCGTAATCTTGCCAAGAAATCAACAGACAGCTGAAAGATGCTGCTGTTGACAGCGATGTCCTGTAAAGGATATGCACACACACACAAAAAATTCACACAAATGCACAAAAACATTTAAGGTTTTCATTTGAAGCCCCCTTGTAATCATACGGTGAGGACATGGACAGAGCTGCATGAGACAGCCAAAGACAGGAGGGCCAGGCGTGAACTGGTCGAGTGTTTATGCCCCAATGGGGGATTAAAGGGTGAAAGACATTCTAAACTGTGTGCCATACTAGCTCAGTGGCTAGCATGCTAGGTGCAAAGGGAAGCAAGACAAGGCAGTATTTTCTCCCCCTACCTGTTTGACAACTATACAGAAAATTTAGCTGAGAAAAAACACTGATGAGACCAGAGGCAATTTTGATCCATTCATTAGTGGAGGACATTTCATCCTGGAACTCAGATTTTATAAATTTAATTCCACTATTTTTGTTTATTGTGAATATAAGTTTATAAATCATCAGAAATTTAATAATTGTCCCACTCTGCTAAGAAGCAACGGCTGGAAACACCTAATCGATAATGGCTTGATATATTTGAGCAATTGTTCGTTGAATACAGTATATGAAATGTTTTTTTTCTCGTGTAAAGCACATATGTCTTCTTCTTCTTCTTCTTCAGCATTCCGAGCCATTGAGGTTCTTTGCTGCAGATACAATCCATCTCCATTCCTCTCTCTGGTTGACCTTCTCTTGCCAGTCATTGATTCCAAGTGCTTGTAGGTCTGTATATATATTATCTCTCCACCGTCTTCTTGGTCTATGTAGATTCAAAAAAATTGTTTTGGCCTGAATGTGCGATGGAATAAGTCTTTCCCTCCCATAGCAAACATTGAGAGCTGGCACTGAACTGTCATCTGACCATGATCATGACATTATCAGCATAACACCCGAACAACTACATCAACATGCCAGCTATAATGTGGATAGGATTCAATATTTTCTCACTTCTTGTTAAATGTAGATTTGATTTTGACAAGATATGAACTTTTGTTTTTAATTTTGCAATATGTTAAGTTTTTTTTTATAGCAGATTTAAATTTACTGGTAATTTTACGAAAAAAAAGACAAAATTGTATTATGATGATTACTTGTTTTTATTATTAATGTAACTGTTACTGTGGCAAATCTTACTTTGCATGTTTAATATGACAGTTAAAACAAATGATACAACAAATACATACCCTTTTCCCCACTGTTGGTAGTGCTTCCCGGCCTCTTCCTGCATTTCTTCTTTTGTGGTGGTGGCTGGCATTAACTATCAACAGTCAGCTCGCCGCCTGTTAATCATGCAGAATACGCAGTTAATTTAGTTATTTTGAAAAAAACTGCTAATATTTTGTCCAATGTTTCTGGGTCAAAATTGGATATATAGTTTAGGTTAAAATTGAAGATCTCATTTCCTTGCCTTACATGCACACTAGGGATATCATTCTAGACCCTATGTTTAGACCAATCAGCAAATGTTTGGTGATTTACCCAATGTCACACCATTTGCCTTTAAATCACCAGAACATCTCTGCTGCCCATTTTATGAAGTTGAGTTATGAGAAGGGTCAGCACAGGAGCCATGTAGCCACATAAAATGTTCCTACACTCAAGGAAGTCATAGGGATCATTAGTTAGTTGCATTACCTTTACAGGACGTAGCAGTCAACACCAGCATTTTTTAGCTGTTTGTGATTCTTTGGCAAGTTTTATGTTCAGTAGTTCGCTATTGCTTTCTGAATGACCGGCACTCACAACATTGTAGGGAAACCAATGCAAGGCGGTCTGCTTCCAAATCTCCTGCAACTGTGTTTATAGGGACCATTACATTGACTCAACTCAACTCTAGCCATGACTTGGTTCTTAACTCAAGCCCTGACTCAGTTCGTAACTCAACTTTTGACTCGGTTCTTGACTCAACTCAGCTCACCTCTAGCCTTGGTTCGCTGCTTGTAAAGGAGAAAGATAACCCCTATTTTAAACCCCCATTAATTCCAAACATTCAATATTTATGCTTCTTCTACTTACAAGAAAGGTTCAATCTGAGTATATTTTTTTTACTAGTCTTGTTGTGTTTTTGGTTTTACTCTTCTACCCTAAAGTGCAGAGGTCAAACAGAGTTAGTTATATCACTTTCTGTGTAATTTGTTTTAGTTCTAATTATCAATCCATCACTGACTGTTTGATACTACTGCTTAAATTAACTCTGGACATTCAGATGGCCCAGCTCCTGGGCTTATACTCCACTACTTGTCAAGACTAGGTTTTCACAGCCTCTGCTGACATCTTCACTTCTCAACTGGTACTGCTCCTAAGCAATTTTGAATGGACCAGACTTCTAGGCTTTAGTGTACCATCTGGTTGAAATCTGGTGTCTATTTAGCATCTTCGCAACTTGTCAATATGTTCAATCTTTCATGACTCATAATGCTGTCCCATTTACTACTGTTCACATACATTTGCTCTTTAAGAAGTAAAAGATCCTTGGTTTCACACCTTTGCCTTTAGGTGGTGTCACAGCCTCACATTGTACGGTAACCAACATAAGTTAATAGACACTGGCGAAGGGCTACAACTCCCACCCAAGGGAAAGAAGTAAGACACTCGAAGGCTTGAGTAATCCAGAGCCTTCTCGAAGGACTGGTCAGTGAGTCCACTGTCCCGTGGACACTGATGTGGCCCGCCTATTGCGGGGTCCACGAGGAACTCGGACAGAGTTACCACCCTGTGTCGGATTGCGACACGTGTGAACCGGCAGAGACAGACAGGACATCGGGGAAGCAACAGGGCTTGCCTTAGAGGGACTTGATAGTTCAGACCCATGTGTATTTAGGGTCATAGACATATGCTAGATAGTTTGCTTAGAATGTTTGTTATAATCATGTGTGATGTTAAACCTCTGTGATATGCAACTCATCAGTGCGGGCTTGTTAAAACCCACTGCGCCAACGCACTGTATACCTAAGTTCAATAAATGTTGCTATATTATATTTAACGGAGTTATTGTTGCCTGTTTGAGCCCGAGTTCAGATCCCCTAGAGATCCAACACTGTGACAGGCTTTTTGGGGGCTCGTCCGGGATCTGAACCCGGGACCTCTCGCACCCAAAGCGAGAATCATACCCCTGTCACAGTGTTGGATCTCTAGGGGATCTGAACTCGGGCTCAAACAGGCAACAATAACTCCGTTAAATATAATATAGCAACATTTATTGAACTTCGGTATACAGTGCGTTGGCGCAGTGGGTTTTAACAAGCCCGCACTGACGAGTTGCATATCACAGAGGTTTAACATCACACATGATTATAACAAACATTCTAAGCAAACTATCTAGCATATGTCTCTGCCGGTTCACACGTGTCGCAATCCGACACGGGTGGTAACTCTGTCCGAGTTCCTCGTGGACCCCGCAATAGGCGGGCCACATCAGTGTCCACGGGACAGTGGACTCACTGACCAGTCCTTCGAGAAGGCTCTGGATTACTCAAGCCTTCGAGTGTCTTACTTCTTTCCCTTGGGCGGGAGTTGTAGCCCTTCGCCAGTGTCTATTAACTTATGTTGGTTACCGTACAATGTGAGGCTGTGACAGGTGGGTTAGCTGGCTCCACAGCGAAGGGGTTATGAACACAGTTTGTAATCCCGCATACCACATTCAAAACACAGCTGTGGATGATTTGACAGCAGATCGCCTTGTGTTGGGTTTCTTATAAAATGGTATGGGCAATCGTCGTTCAGAAAGCAATCGCAAACTACTGAACATAAACTTGCCATGAGATCACATCCAAAAAATGCTGGATTTGACTGTGATGTCCTGTAAAGGACATGCAACTAACTTTGTAGGCAGGTAGGGCATATGTATATATATCGATTGGACTAGTATGTATACCTTTTACACATAAAACGTGCAATTTGAACTACTAAAGTTAAAGAGAACACAAGATTAAAGGTTATTAATAATTTATCTGTATACGTTATCATTTAACATGACTAAACATAATTTTAAAATCAGTTTTCATATCCGTCTATGATCTGTTTGAGTCAACTAAGCATAATTTTAAAATCAGTTTTCATATCCGTCTATGATCTGTTTGAGTCAATCTTGCACGGACTGGCAGTACAATTTTATTTTTAAAATTAACTGTAGATGAGTAAATACTGCTAGAATAGTAATTTTTAGAATCTGCAGCATTTGTCCTGTATATTTGCATCTCTCATTATTGTTCATCAACGGTTGTGTCTATTGGAGACTTTTTCTACATGGACCACATCATTCTCAGAAAATAATTTTCATGGCAAATTCATGGCTGATAATTTTTGAAGACTAAATTTTTAAATGTTAATCAACTTAATGTTTCATTACTTTGATCATGTTTTTCTAATTGGGTATTTGCTAATGAATACCACCACAGCTAGAGAGGCCTTGAAAAACTAAATCCAGCGGCACCTCAATGAAGCCTATATGAATGTAAAATCTAAGCGGAGATATTGAACAAAGAATCTATTAAGCATCAAAGGGATGCTTTTTACACTAAATAATTTGGGACCGTTATTCGGAAGAGTACCGATTTCTTTGTTTAAGATCAAGACACCCAAACATGCATATCTTCGCCTCTAATTGACGTACAGGCATCATTGAGGTACCGTTGAATTTAGTTTTTCACGGCCTATCTATCTGTTGTGTTCTCACTGGTAAATACCCAATTTGAAAATCATTATCAATATACCTACTGACATTTACAAGGCAAGATAGCTACCGATTTTATTGCTTGAGAACGTCTGATGTGATTCACGTCAAACAACAACTGTTAATTCCCCCGATCATGTCAAGTAATGAAATTTTACACAGATATACAAGGAAATGGAGAATTCAATTATTACTAATATTAATCTCAGTTGGCTTTACCAACGAACTGTTACATAAATAACCGATGTAAACAATGACAAGTCCTAGTTTAAGGCAAAATCGCTGCACCAATTTTTTTGGCAGAGACCGGCTAACGTGATTCACTACAAACGGCTATTGTAAATTCCCCCGATCATTTCAAGTAATAACATTGAACATAGAGATATAAAAGTGAATAGAGAATTCAAAAATTACTAACACCAATCTCAGTTTCACTTTGCTTTAGCAACAATCACAATCTGTACATACATATAATAAATAGTTAATTACATACGTGAACTTACCTCAGTGAGTACTGCAGTACTTGAGCTGAATTGCTTACTTGTAAATGCACAGCGATGATAGTCACCAACGCATAGGTTTCGGAGCACATGGGTTTGAAACTAGAAGCAAGGCTGGACAATGCTAATTAATATTAGCCAGTCAAACTCACACGCTTTTCGGAAATGAAAATAAACAACAAAAACATTCGACATTTGGCCGAATTTCGAAAGTGAGTAAAACTTGTTGCCGGGCCACGTGATTCTTGACCGGGAATTCCCGATCGTGACATCCCATCAAAGTGTGTGCCTGTCGTTCAGAAAGCACTGGCAAACTACTGAGTTGAGTTAAGAAGCGGAATCACTGCACTCGGGACATTCCCATATGTACTCCATTCCCTTGTTCAACAGCCAGCGAAGAGTCAAACTACTAATCGTTCCCACTGCTATATGATTTAAAGTTCTCCTGGTCTTTCCTCTCTGTGTTGAGATTCTTCCAGAGCCCCTACCGACCCCCCGCAATCTCATTTTTCCCACATATATATATAATAAATTGTTGCGTATCCCTTACGGGACGTTGCAGTCAACACCAGCATTTTTCAGCTGCTGTTGATGTACCAGGCAAGTGTTACGTTCAGTAGTTTGCCATTGCTTTCTGAACGACCGGCTCCCATACCAGCACGTTATAACACAACGCGACACGGTCTGCTGAACAAATCAGTCGCAGCTGAGCTTCGAACGCCTGGTACCCGGCTCACGAACCGCGTTCGCAAGCCTTTAGCCACGGAGCCTATTTTTTCTCCAACATACAGGTTCTCAATCTGTTCCCCCGCCTTCTCCACCTGGTCCCACAAGCGCACGACCACCCCTACCTCCTTGTCCATAGGCAATCTACCATCAAGAGGTGCATTCCCTGCCAGCCTATCAGCCTGTTCATTCCCCCCCCCCCCCCCCCATCGCATGGCCAGGGCAAAATATCCACACACTTCTCACAATCTGTGACCTCTGAAGCAATGATAGACATTCCACACGAACATTCCTTTCTCCATTTTACTAAGCATACACCATACTCTTTGAATCTTTGGTAAACTACTGACCGTAGGCTAGCCAAAAAAAATCACACAGAGACCACAATTGCTGGGTTGACTGCGACGTCCTGTAAAGGATATGCAATCTTTTTTTAATTAGTCGAGGCACATCACAGACCCATAGCTCAGCCCAGCTATGAGACTTTAAAAAAAAATAATAATAATGCAGTAGCCTAGCCACAGTAGCAGCGTATCTGGTAGTAACTTAATGTGCCAGACTTCACGCCGTTGTCATTCAGTTTATAAATAACTCCAGGTAGATACCTTCAAAATAACATCAAGAATATCAGCATCATGAGGCGGCTCCTCCCCACTGAAGGTATGCTGTAATGAACTGTCCCAGGCATTCAGTACTGGGTCTTCATTCCAACTTATTGTCTACCCAGGAGGTCAGCATGGCTGAATGGATAACAGAACTCGTTCTTAAACATTCAATGTGCTGAGGCTGAGGTAGGGGGTTCAACCCCTATACCGATTAGTTGGACTAAAATGTTGACTTCTCGTCCTTGACTTGGGGACGTGAATTACATGAAGCCCTATATGAGTTCGTCTGATGGTATGGGACATGGGTAATGGGGAAAGATAATTCACACGCAAAAATCAGTCCAGTTACAATAGAAGTACGGTTATAGACTACACTTGAGTTCAAAGCGAGCACACACAAAAAATGATCTTCCCATAGGTAAAGTTGGGAGCTGCTGTATTGTAGTGGTTAAATGCTTGCCTGCTAGTCATGGGTGCAATCGGCATCTGGGAGAATTTGATTATTTAAAAATTGACCTGTGCTTCTATGTTGATCCAGTCTAAAATGTACACCAGTAAATGTCTTGGGAAATACAAGCGGCAGTGTGTGGTAGCGACTACATCCCCCACCGAGAGACGATGGGTCTGTACACATCTGGGCCCTAGCATCATATACCCAGTGTGCTGTAATGCGTGTTAAATGGTTCTTTACTGACTTAACTTGTGACGCTGTCTCTCGTTCCCCCACCGCTCCTCCAGAAAACTGCTGTTTCAGTATACTTTACGGTGATGTAACTTCTTTATCTTATCTTAGTTCTTGGGGAGTCTCCATGATGAAGTGGGTCCTGGGTTCCATTTTGGGCTATGTCAATCAGTTCATGAGTGCAATTTTCTTGGAGACTGACCGGTGTCGGCGTTGAACCTGCTACCTCGCAATAGCACACTGGATGTTTAAGAATGCAAGCTCTTATCAATTCAGCCATGCTGACCTGCAGAAAATGTAATGAGAAACAACAAAATTTATGAGACCAGAGACAATTCTGATTCATTATTTCCACTGGAAATCCACTTCCAAAACTTAGATATTCAGATGACACGGTTTTCCTCTGAAATAGTGTGACGGGATCAGAAGCATTGATCCTGTCTGTCAAAAGACTGTGTGAAAATGTAAATCTTTTTCTGAACTGAAATAAAACAAAGCTAACATCTAAGAACAAAACTTAACACCAACTAATCAGCAATGAAGAAATTGATGTCACAATCTTTGAACATCATGGCTTTATAATCAACAACAATGGGAACTTTTCAGAAGACGTCAGACATAAGTTGGACATAAAAATGGAGAGACTAAACAGCATTAACTGATTCTGTAACCAGGGGCGTCACTAAGGGGGTGCGGGCCGCACCGGGTGACACCATCAAGGGGTGACACCAAAATAAAAAAATTGCAAATTTGACAAAGCAGTTATATTGTTCAATTTGTTTTCTTTCTTATGTCCTCATTAACTTTTTGACTTATTTTACAAACATTACTATATGCGATTATATATGGTACAGGAACACTCGGAAGAAGACCATGGTGAAAGTCTAGAGGGGTGACACCAAGAGTTTACCGCACTGGGTGACACCAACCCCAGTGGCGCCACTGTCTGTAACAAACAAAAAGCAGATTATGACCAAACATGGGACACAAACAATTTAACCAGTTTTATAATGTAACATTACATTCACCGAGCATTGAAATTGCTGAAGATACCGCGAAACAAAACAAATAACATGCTGACCCTAGTATGGTATTATATTGTAATTCTGTCCAAATGAGAGGTCACATGTGGCAATATAGTATTCTTCAGCACTGAATCCATTAAGAACCTATGGCCAAACACCAGTAAACATGATCAACTAAACACGTTGAGAACGTAAATCCTTTCTGCAGAAACATATGAATATGATTTATGAACTATTTCACAATTTAAAAAAAAAACAAGTGGACACTTTTGTGCTTACATGTTACAGAAATGTTCTTAGAATATCCAAGAATAAGATAAATACTGACATTCCACGAGATATGAACATCAGGGAGGGAAAAAAAACTATATCATAAGCAGTACAATGACTCAGAAGCTGAAACACTTTGGTCTCATTAAACGTGGCAGTGTTTTGGGAAAAGATTAGTGGAACTGCGGTAAAGTTGTAGAAATTCAAACAAATTATTTAAACACAAAGTAATGCAGCTTTACTGAATACTTAATAAAGAATACATAAAACAAAAAAGAACACACAAACAGAAAACACGTAAGAAACAGCTAGAGATCAGACGGCTTTGCCATGAGAAACAGTAAGAGATCAGACACCCTGGGCATGATGCAGGAGAAACAGCAACAGATCAGACACTGTGGGCATGAGGCACGAGAAATAGCAAGAGATCAGATACCATGGGCATGAGAAACAGCAAGAGATCAGACAGCTTGGGTGTGAGGCAGAAGAAACAGCTAGAGATCAAACAGCTTGAGCATGAGAAACAGCAAGAGATCAGACATCCTGGGCATGAGGCAGGAGAAACAGCAAGAGATCAGACATGAGGCATGAGAAACAGCAAGAAATCAGAAACCCTTGGCACGAGGCAGGAGAAACAGCTAGAGATCAGACAGCTTGGGTCTGAAGCATGAGAAACAGCAAGATATCAGGCAGCTTGAGCATGAGAAACAGCAAGAGATCAGACACTAGGTGCATGAGAAACAAGAAGACATCAGACACTGTGGGCATGAGGAAGGAGAAACAGGAAGACATCAGACAGCTTGGGCATGAGGCAGGAGAAACAGCCAGAGATCAGACAGCTTGGACACGAGGAAGCAGAAACAGGAAGACATCAGACAGCTTGGGCATGAGGCATGAGAAACAGCAAGAGATCAGACACTGTGGGCACGAGGAAGGAGAAACAGGAAGACATCAGACAGCTTGGGCATGAGGCAGGAGAAACAGCAAGAGATCAGACAGCTTGGACACGAGGAAGGAGAAACAGGAAGACATCAGACAGCTTGGGCATGAGGCAGGAGAAACAGCAAGAGATCAGACAGCTTGGACACAAGGAAGGAGAAACAGGAAGACATCAGACAGCTTGGGCATGAGGCAGGAGAAACAGCAAGAGATCAGACACTGTGGGCATGAGGCAGGAGAAACAGCAAGAGATCAGACACCTTGGGCATGGAAGTCCAATATTCAGAAGAAACAGCAAGAGAATAAGAAACTTTTCACCAGGCCATGATGAGAGTGATATTTTGCAAAGGACCTGCTAAATGCTGTTGTTGATGGTGATGATGAGGCAAAATACAAGACAGAAATGTTTGCTGAACAAATGAGACCTTTAATTGTTAATATTAGATAAAAGCAGACATGTCAAGATGACTGTACATAATGATATAATCACAAGTGGACATTCATAGATGACACACTATAATCATAAGTTCACAATACAGAGAGGTTGTAAACATCATGATCATAAGTTGACGATCCATGTGACTTTCTACAAGATAACCATATATGGACTGACACTTGACATAATGTAATACAAATATGCTAAATAACATAATCATAAGTTGACACAAAGTGATTTTACATAATCATACATCAACACACATATATTACACAACATAAGCACGCTAGTTGGCCACCCAAATGACCGTAGACCCCGAGGTAGACCAAGAAGACGGTGGAGAGATAATATATATACAGACCTACAAGCACTTGAAATCAATGACTGGCAAGAGAAGGTCAACCAGAGAGACGAATGGAGACGGATTGTATCTGCAGCAAAGAACCTCTTCTTCTTCAGCTTTCAGCTCGGAACGCTGAAGAAGAAGAAGAAGAAGAAGTAATCATACCTGACTTCAAGAGATGGAATTATGAGGCATCACACACCTATGTAGGTAGAAATGTAGCCAAAGATGCGGGGAAGTTAAAGATATCAAAACAAGAATACAAAAGACAAGAGCAGCTTTTATAGCACTAAGAAGCTTGTGGAAGTCAGAAGAAATTTAAATTGGCACTAAGCTTAGACAATTCATTTCCAACGTTAAATCTATACTTGTGTATGGATCAGAAACACGGAGAACAAAAATGATTACAAATAAACTGCTAACATTAAGTAATTGTTGTCTGCCCAAAATCGAAGGGCTAAAATGATATGACAGAATTATCAATGTGGAACTCATGGAGAGAACGAGACAAAACCAGTGAGTCAAGAGATGAAGAAATGATGCTGGCGTGTGTTAGGACTGGCATGGGCATTCTTGCCTCTCCACAAATTGCAATCTCCGAGGTCATGGATCAGTTCGTGTGTTGACTCCCTTCCGTGCCATGACACAAGACTGTTAAGAATCTTCTCACGGTGTCTTCTTCTATCTCTCTTTCTGCAAATCTTTGCAGCTGTCACAAAATGTCCCAAGTTTTGTCTTCTCATAAAATGTCCAAAACTTGATTACTGCCTCTTTCTGACGTTTGTAATAAGTTGTCTTTGCGACTCAGCTTCCCTCAAAATGTGATAGGAAATACGTTGAGAAAATCTGAGAATAGTATTTCTAGAAAAGCCTGGACTTTGAGGATGTAAATTACAAGACATCAGAAGTCAGAGTGGGTTCGCCCGATGGTGCAGGACACAAGTAATAGGGAAAGTTAATCCACACGCAAAAAATCTACAAGTAGTAGCACGTGTAAGGACTATGCTTGAGTTCAAAGCAAGCAAATGAAAAAAGAAGGCCTCTGTCTAGAAAGCAAATGTAAAAAGAAGGCCTCTGTCTAGAAAACAAGCAAATGTAAAAAGAAGGCCTCTGTCTAGAAAACAAGTGAATGTAAAAAGAAGGCCTCTGTCTAGAAAGCAAGTGAATGTAAAAAGAAGGCCTCTGTCTAGAAAGCAAGCAAATGAAAAAAGAAGGCCTCTGTCTAGAAAACAAGCAAATGTAAAAAGAAGGCCTCTGTCTAGAAAACAAGTGAATGTAAAAAGAAGGCCTCTGTCTAGAAAGCAAGTGAATGTAAAAAGAAGGCCTCTGTCTAGAAAGCAGGTGAATGTAAAAAGAAGGCCTCTGTCTAGAAAACAAGTGAATGTAAAAAGGCCTCTGTCTAGAAAGCAGGTGAATGTAAAAAGAAGGCCTCTGTCTAGAAAGCCAGTGAATGTAAAAAGAAGGCCTCTGTCTAGAATCCACAGTGCAAAAGAAATAGAAGATCTAAAAATACATGGAGAAGAGAAGTAGAAGCAGACATCAATTATATGAGGAGGACATGGGAGGAGCTGCACTGGATAACTAGTGATAGGATAGACTGGGGTTAACTGGCTGACAGCCTATGTCCCAACTGGGGATAAAGAGTGAAAGCAGAAGAATCAAACAAGGACACACAAAAGTTACATAACATAATCATAAGTTGATACTCCAAGGTGATTTTACTAACCGGATCATAAGCTGCCACTTCAAGATGACATCACATAAATCAATTACAGATCAAAATTACCATTATGTACCATGGTGATAAGTCTAGGCAGTCATGTTTTGCCATCTCACACGATCCCAGAGTTGTGGATCAGCTCTGTGTTCTTGTCTTGACCATGCCATCCAGATATTTACTTCTCTGTTTTCCCTTTGTTCTTTTAACATAAATCTTGTCACCAAGTCCTCCAGTTTTTTGTCCTTCTCATAATGTGCTAGCCGGTCTCCCTGGCCTAGGTCTTTCTCCGTAATCCCGTATATTCTCATGAGCAACGTAACCTGCGCGAGAATCGGTAGCGGTTCTCATCGCGTCTGTAACTTACGGGGTATGTGAGCCGGCTGCTCAGAAAGCAATGGCAAACTACTGAGCGTAATCTTGCTTAGTACATCAACAGCAGCTGAAAAATGCTGATGTTAACTGCAATGTCCTGTAAGGGATATGCACACACACACACACACAAAAAACGTGCTAAAATAATCTTGATCTCTATGAATTTCTCTAATCAGTTTAGTTTTCATTTATTCCTTGTAGGACCTGCTCATTGGTTTTTCTGTCTGTTCATGGTATTCTTTGCATTTTCCTCAGACACCCAAAGCTCGTACATTAAACAATATAAAAGAGAAATGGGCACTCAAATGTTACATGAAAGCAAACACATGGAAATATACATTACACACCATAATGATAAATTGGCTCCCCAAAGTGGCTTTCTATATTATAGAGGCCTCATACTTTACATAATGTATCCATATGTGGACAATCAAACATTACATCATATCATACATTTTCACTTCAGTGACTTCGCATGATATAACATGTGCCACTCATGCATCATATTACATTACGTAATCATCTTATACAAACATTAAAAATTATGAGCTATTTACAGGTTATAATGGTGATGGTGGGCAAGTCTTCAGAAGAAATAACATACAAAACAATGTTTTACAAACTATTTACAGGTTATAATGGTGACAGTGAACAAGTCTTCAGAAGAAATCAAATCCAAAACAATGTTTTACAAACTATTTGCAAGTTATAATGGTGATGGTGGACAAGTCTTCAGAAGAAATCAAATCTAAAACAATGTACTGCCTTAGTGAATTTAAACACAGAAGGAACAAACAATGTGTTGCATGATTTATTGCCTGGCATGTTTTGCTACATCTCGTCAGGTGCATACTGCATTTATCAATTCCAGTGTCAGTGCCTACGATCTGCTAAAATATAGTGAAGCGTTAGCAATTAGGCGGTTCAGCCAGTTTTATGCAAACAGAAAGAGTTCATATTAAATTTGAAATTACCGTGGGGTTAACACATAATCAACATTCAAATAGTACCTGTGACATTGTGTTTTAATTGTTTCATCTTAAATATTATTCATGTATTCACGTCAGATGATATATAACTCTGCAGTATGAACCTGACGAGATGCAGCGAAATATGCCAGGCAATAAATCGTGCAACATATTGTTTGTGGCTTCTGTGTAGAAATAAAATAAACAAACAAATCAGTCGAAATAAAAGGTGTCTCTTTGTGTAAAATATTTCGGCCAAGTTAAAACTAACATAACTGGTTCCTGGCCATCTTGACAGATGAATATCTACATAACACAAAGCCTGGGCTGAATTTAGAGACCATGTGTTGCCCATGCAGCATGATCCCTCTCTTCTGCCTGCCTGGTTCACTCCAGTGGAAAGATAACACCAATACATCTGGAACAAGACAAGCTTCAGAAGCTGTCAGATCAGCAAAGCAATATTCTAACTGTCCACCTGTCGGAGCTTCCATCCTAGACCAGTTGCTAACCAAGGCCTAAGGCCTTGTCTGCCCTGCTGTTACATTTAGTCTTTAGGTTGCATTTTCTCGCATTAGAGTAAGGCTTGTACCCTCCCAATTGTACTCCTCTGCCTGAAGCCATTGACACAATATATGTTAAATGACATAACACTTGGATAAGGTTGAAAGCAAGCGAGCAAAATGCAGACAACGATACAAGTGGGAAGATAACGTCAAGGACATGGACGAGCAGCAGTCTGACAGAATGTATAGTCAGGATGAGAGACAGACAGTGTTGGAGATCCATTGCAGCCAACCTTCATTGTTGAGACAGCACCTGATTGATTGACTGATTGATTGGTGATAAATTACTTTAGGGAGCCATGGTGGCATAGTGCTGAGTGCGCCTGAATACAAAGGGCATGGTTCAATTCCTAGCAGAGACCAAATGATCTTTTCCAACCAGTACGGCTGTTGGGCCAACTCAGCCTCACAAAACTGAGCTCCAACTTAATTTTCACAATTGTCTGGGAAGAAACGGCAGCGAGGAATGGAACTGACCAACTCACCTCATATGCCCTGGCCTAGAAAATGTGAAGGCCTAACACTTCACACCTCAACAAGGCAGAGGAGGTCAGCATGGCCGAATGGGTAAGAGACTTGCTCTTTTAAACATCTAGTATGCTGATGCTGAGGTAACGGGTTCAACCCCCACACCATTCAATTGTTGACTTCTTGTCCTTGACTAGGGGATGTAAATTACAAGTACCTCTAAGGTTGGAGTGGGTTTGCCTGATAGCGAGGGACACTGGTAATGGGGAAAGCTAATCCACATGCCCCAAAAAACACCCACAGCTGACACACACCAAGATGCAAACCTGCACCAGTGTTAGAAGTCCTGTGAACACAGCCACTTCTTTGTTATACAGAGGCTGCCGGGAAAGTTAACCCGGTCAACAAATACCCGCAGAACTCGGATGTGTCGGCCTAACGGCGCAAGAACGCAGCTTTGCTGTAAACAGGCACAATGCAATCACGTCCGAAAAAAGAAAAAAAAACTCTGGATGAACGCAGCAGAAGAAGAAGAAACAGAGGCTGTGAGGAAGATGCTGGCTACTTAAGCTCATGATGCCATGAACTAGTATATGTGGCTTAGAGGATACATCTCAGGATTCACAATTCCCCATCATATCAAATCAAGGGTTTAAAAATCAGTTGTAGGCAATTTGGAAGCTTTGCGCTGAATTTAAAGACATGAGGTGTCGGCCGTTCAGAAAGCAATGGCAAACTACTGAACTAACATTGCCTAGTAAATCACCAGCAACCAATAAATGCTGGAGTTGATTGCAACGTTCTGTAAAGGACACACAACTAACTGTTTAGTGAATGTGGAAGGTCTAACAAGTTTACTGCGCTTGTATTAGGTTCGCCTTTCATTCTTGTATGAGGTTCGCCTTTCATTCTTGTATGAGGTTAACCTTTCATTCTTGTGACTGGCTTCCATTCAACAATCAACAAATAGAGAGCTTGTGTTGGATGTTTTCCCCAGGACATGCTGATGATGTGGGAAACGAGCAGGCGGACAGATTGGCTGGATCTGCACCACTTGGTAGGGGTATTGGTGCATGATAAGGCAGACGTGGTCGGCACCTGTGGGATCATGTGTATAGTGCGGGAGAACACACAGATCATCACGGCATTGGAGAGAATTGATGGGAGTGACCAGACGCTCAAAACTCCAAGGAAATTGTAGGCAGACATGTGACTATACTGATATTGGTACCATTAGTATTGGGTTTCTTTCACTGGCTGTTGAGGATTAGGGTGGAGCAAGAATGAGAATGTCCTAAGTGCTATGTCAGTTCTTGGCTCAACACATACAAAGATAGACAGGTCAAGGGTGTGGAATATATGTGTAACACTTGAAATATGAAATCATATGCTCAGTCTCATCACATATCAGATGAAATACCTGAGAAGATCTGCCGGCTTCACTAGAAAGCACATAGTTACAAATGACAGCATTAGAAATACGATAAGTACCATATGCCAGTGAACTAGATTAGCAGATAGGCAACACATAATGTAATATAGGCATCTTGTGAGCTAGCTCTTTGTGCATAAAATCAAATAAGATCTGGTTAAAGAAAAAAATCAACAATTATTAAACAAGAACTAAACGAAGCAGGCCAAGAATCAGATGGATTGATTGTATCAAGAATGAGCTATACAAATGCAATGCAGTTTAGCCAACTACATCTCGCTACAGACTGAATGTCTCAATCTCTGCTAATGGTTAACAGTAAATGTGAACCACAATGTCATTATCAATACGGGGATAGACAGACAGGTAGGTAGGTAGATGAATGGATGGACAGAAAGATGGAATGATAGATATTTAGAAACATAGGTAGGCAGATAGGTAGAATGAT
This sequence comes from Cepaea nemoralis, assembly GCA_014155875.1. Taxonomy (NCBI): domain Eukaryota; kingdom Metazoa; phylum Mollusca; class Gastropoda; order Stylommatophora; family Helicidae; genus Cepaea; species Cepaea nemoralis. The sequence goes on from JACEFZ010016335.1 coordinate 355,353, forward strand.
TTGTAGGTAGGTAGGTAGTTAGATATATAGATAAACAAATTGACAGAGATACATGTAGGTAGGCAGGCAGGGAAACTGGCAAGCAGGTAGACGGACAGATAGATTAAAAACACAATTCACACTCATAAACATATTGACTGAGCCAAGAAACTAAAAACACTAAGTAAATACTGCACACAATAAGCAATCACTTGTCCACGCTATTTTACATAAGGCACACACAGAAAAACTAACTCACACATAGAGGCTAATAAATTGAAACACACATAGAGCACACATAATGAATCATTTCCTCTGCACTCTGTTTTGTATTGATACTTCTAGTATAAAAGCGCAACTCTCATACCCACCCACATCCCACACAAACAAAGAACCCACATACTAAAAAGACTGCAGATGCCACACACCAGAAACAATTACATGTCCTCTGTACTCCACTTGTAGGCCATTTCCTGTATGGCTTTCTTATTAGCCTGGGAGGAGAAGATTTTCTTTTCAAACCCGTTTGACCTATCGACTCCGTCCCATCTGTATCCTGGTTGAATGTTAAAGCGATTCGGTGGGGGTGCTGGTCCTTTGTACCTTGGTAGTTCTACAGAATAAAGAGAAATACAAATACAGTTGAATCTTAATGGACAAGGTTGACACAAATGTAAAGTGATGAGGGGGTAATGGTTTAACAGGATAGACTGTAATACACTGGATTTTATTCCTTACGTCTGGTGTCTTTTTACAGGGCAACCTGCCGAAAGCTTTGCACAAAGAACGAGCTCTGTAACTCAACTGATGATCTCCGGAGTCCCTGAGAAAATTGCACTGTCACTTGTCATTGAGTTCTTGTAAAGCTGACCACTTCACTTCTGTTTTCATTGATTTTTGCTCGCTGTAGTATCCAAATCACACTTTGGCAAAATCAACACCTGCGAGATGAGATGCAGTCTGCGCCTCAGAACAGGACACAATAGATTACGCAACCACATGTATACAAAATTCAAGATTGGTGACTCAGCCATGTGCACATGTGGTTTGGCGTTGCAGACAGCAGAGCACATACTCCAGGATTGCCCAAACTACAACATATCCAGGCGAACCTTCTGGCCTAGAGAGACAACAGTGGAAGATAAACTCTATGGACCACTGAATGAACTAAAAAGACTGTTGGATTCATACAAGAGACAACATTGCAGTTATAGGCTTATTTCAGTCGAACGAAAGAAGAAGAAGAAAAAGATGAGATGCTTGAGAAGAGATGCCAACTTAACAATCTGAGACCGAGTAAGAAATGATATTATCAGACAGATAGTGGGATCAACATTTTGTGCCACAGATATTAAAAGGCAGATCAATTGGCTCAGCCATCTCGTTAGAATGTAACACCATCAACTACCAGCACTGGTGAAAATCTGATACGAAAACAAGAGGATGCAGGTGACAAAATGGAGTGAAGACATCAAAGATATTGTAAAATATGGAATGACACTATCAAGAGTCACCCATCAGGGCCTGGAATATTTACTATTCCTCCCTACGACGCTTGATGGCAAAAGTGGAAGATGAGTCATGTCTACACAAGTTGGTGGGTGAATCCTCAAGAAGACCGAGTATTAACTCTTAAATACTGAAGTGCTAATGTTAATCTGAGCCTTGAAGAAGTGCTTGCCTCTACAGGACTAAAGTTGGTGTAGAAGCTTTTCTCTGGTACCTCTCCGCAGGGACTGTGTGGCCAGTTCCCTTTCCCCTCTCCAAGCCCAAAAACTAGAGGGGTGTGCCAGGCTGGTACTGGAACTTCACATTGTGGAGAGGCATACTAACATGCAACCAGGTCATGACTCAACACAGCACATATAGAATAGGGAGCCGTGGTAGCATAGCTGAATAGACACTCATATGTCTGCCCTGTAGTCATGGGTTTTATCTGCATCGAGGCGGATTGGAATATTTAAAAGGGTGACCCTGTCTAAAATGGATAACAACAAATCAATCAACATGATACTGTCTATCAACATGACACTGACTATCACCATGATACTATGAACATGATACTATCAACACGATACTGACTATCACCATGATACTGACTAAATCACCCGCTGAGTGTCATTTGGTCTATACAAATATGGATCTAGCACAGCGTGCTCAATGTGCCTTAAGTTGTGTAAAATGGACCTCTACTTTAACTGAATGGCACCGGCTGCCTTGACGGACAACAGTTTGTAATATGGAGTTATACCTCACCATAGCACAAAGCCTGGGCTGAATTTAGAAACCATGTCTCGACCATGCATCATGATCCCTCTCTTGACCTGACTAGTTTACTTCAGAGACCATGTGTTGTCCATGCATCATGATCCCTCTCTTGACCTGACTAGTTTACTCCAGAGACCATGTGTTGTCCATGCATCATGATCCCTCTCTTGACCTGACTAGTTTACTTCAGAGACCATGTGTTGTCCATGCAGCATGATCTCTCTCTCGGCTTGCCTAGTTTACTCCAGAGACCATGTGTTGTCCATGCATCATGATCCCTCTCTTGACCTGACTAGTTTATTCCAGAGACCATGTGTTGCCCATGCAGCATGATCCCTCTCTTGACCTGACTAGTTTACTCCAGAGACCATGTGTTGTCCATGCAGCATGATCTCTCTCTTGACCTGACTAGTTTACTCCAGAGACCATGTGTTGTCCATGCAGCATGATCTCTCTCTTGACCTGACTAGTTTACTCCAGAGACCATGTGTTGTCCATGCAGCATGATCTCTCTCTCGGCTTGCCTAGTTTACTCCAGAGACCATGTGTTGTCCATGCAGCATGATCTCTCTCTCGGCTTGCCTAGTTTACTCCAGAGACCATGTGTTGTCCATGCAGCATGATCTCTCTCTCGGCTTGCCTAGTTTACTCCAGAGACCATGTGTTGTCCATGCAGCATGATCTCTCTCTCGGCCTGACTAGTTTATTCCAGAGACCATGTGTTGCCCATGCAGCATGATCTCTCTCTTGACCTGACTAGTTTACTCCAGAGACCATGTGTTGTCCATGCAGCATGATCTCTCTCTCGGCTTGCCTAGTTTACTCCAGAGACCATGTGTTGCCCATGCAGCATGATCTCTCTCTTGACCTGACTAGTTTACTCCAGAGACCATGTGTTGTCCATGCAGCATGATCTCTCTCTCGGCTTGCCTAGTTTACTCCAGAGACCATGTGTTGTCCATGCATCATGATCCCTCTCTCGGCCTGACTAGTTTATTCCAGAGACCATGTGTTGACCATGCATCATGATCCCTCTCTCGGCCTGACTAGTTTACTCCAGAGACCATGCACTGTCCATGCAGCATGATCCCTCTCTTGACCTGACTAGTTTACTTCAGAGACCATGTGTTGTCCATGCAGCATGATCTCTCTCTTGACCTGACTAGTTTACTCCAGAGACCATGTGTTGTCCATGCAGCATGATCCCTCTCTTGACCTGACTAGTTTACTTCAGAGACCATGTGTTGTCCATGCATCATGATCCCTCTCTCGGCCTGACTAGTTTACTCCAGAGACCATGCACTGTCCATGCAGCATGATCCCTCTCTTGACCTGACTAGTTTACTTCAGAGACCATGTGTTGTCCATGCATCATGATCCCTCTCTCGGCCTGACTAGTTTACTCCAGAGACCATGCACGGTCCATGCAGCATGATCCCTCTCTTGGCCTGACTAGTTTACTTCAGAGACCATGTGTTGTCCATGCAGCATAATCCCAAGATCACTACAAAATGATTTACTGTAAACATTAATTAAACAAAATGTTTACCTTTCTTCTTCTTGCCAGATTTCTTGTCTTCTTTCTCTTTCTTCTTTCTAATGAAACCCAACATGGGGTCTTCAATTCTCTCCTCCCGTCTGAGCATGTCATCCAAATCCTTGTCATCTTTGAAACGAGCTAGAGGCTTGGATGCTTCATGAACTTGATCCAGCAGACGTGACTCTTTCATTTCCTGCTGCTTCAGCCTGTCAACAGTCCAGAAAGAACACAATGATGTTTAAACCCTGCTAGTCTATATTTGTAATTGCTTTAGTTGTTGTTCTAAAATAATTACAAATAAACCACAAGCAGTCACTATCTGGTGCCTGCAGAAAATAGGAGCAAAATGTGTGATTGGAACATGTATCAGTAGATATTAAAAAAGTGCTCTACAAAACAACCTTTCCACCAATTCCATGCTACCAATGCCAAACCTGGACAATGACAGAAAAAGATACAACAAAAATTATAATGGAAATGAGATTCCTGAGAAGAATACTCAACTTATCAAGATGAGAGAAAATCAGATATGATGAAATCAGGACTAATGTGGGAGGTAATAATTTTCATTAGAAAACAGAAAGTGGAATGGTTCAGACACATAACTAGGCTACCAACTGACAGTACAACACAACAAGTAATGATGCACAGACCAAATGGAACCAGAAAAAGAGGTCGACCATGTAAACGATGGACAGAGAGAATAACAGAGTCCAGGGAATCTCAATGTATGAAACCCATAAACGGGCACTTTTCTGCTGTTTATGCTTCACCTCAACACTGCAATGTACAAGAGGAACAAGATCAGATGAGACCTGAATAACCAATATAGAGCTAATGAAGAGAACTAGACAAATGTGAATGAACCAAGAAGTAAAGACTAAACGCTGGGCATTGAGGAAACCTGAGACAAATATAAATAGAAAAGTCTGTGTCTTGAATACAGAATCCCAGGGAAGGTTAACCCAGGTCAACAAATGCCTGCAGAAGTTCAGGATGTGTCGGCCTAACAGCGCAAGAACGCAGCTCTGCTGTAAACAGGCACAAAGCAATCACGTCTGAAAAAACTCTTCGGATGAACGCAGCAGAAGAAGACCACAGAATGCACAAGAAATAAAGGAAGATCTAACATACACATAAAAAAGGAGAAACTGAAATTACGAGGGGGCTTCAATTCAAAACCTTAAAAGTGTGATAGAAATTACAGTAACCATGCGATTGTCTTGTAACCTGTCAATTTTGCTGTTAAAGATGCCAAGCAGTGTTAAGCACGTACAATCACAGTGCAGATTAATATAGTAGCGTCAAAAGACAGTTTAAAGATGGCCACCCCACTTCTGACATGCACCAAAGAGGAGCAGTGTTCTGGTAGTCGTTTGTTTTTATCAGTGAAGCCTATAGCGAATGAAGGTCCAATATGGTCAGGCCAATATAATGTCTGTCAGTCCAGCAAGTGTATGAGTGGAGTTTGAAGTTTAAAAACTTGTTGGTCCAATGAAGCGGTACAGCAGGTGATGTATGAGTAGTAACACAATCGACCAACATAATTAATTTTTCTACAGGAATCCAAGCACCTTATCTGCACTGGAGGACTTGCATTGAAAGCAGTGGTGACTACATTGAAAAATGATAAATTTGTTCTGTACTTTTTAAGAATATATTCCCACACATATACAAACATTTAAGGTTTTCATTTGAAGATATGGTAAAGAACCCAGATAATATGCATGAAAACAAAGATATACTAGGAAAATGAAAGGAGTACTGTGGAGAAATGTATGAAGATATGGTAAAGAACCCAGATAATATATATGAAAGCAAAGATATACTAGGAAAATGGAAGGAGTCCTGTGGAGAAATGTACAAAGATATGGTAACGAATCCAGATAATATACATGAAAGCGAAGAGAAAGAACCAGAACCTTTATTGGAGGAATTAGGCATCAGCAAGTCTGAAGAAAGGGAAGTAACCAGGCTGTGATGATATACCTACAAAACTAATCTGGGTAAGAGAAGTTAGCTCCCATATCTATCATGCACTATGTAGAAAGATCTGAACAGTGCTGTTTTGCCCAAAGAGTGGAAGAGAGCAATTTACAACTTGTCTCCCTAAGAAAGACAATTTTAAAATGTGCACCAAACTATTGCACTATCACACTAAACAGTCATGCTAGCAAAATCCTATAGTGATTCATCATGAAGAGGACTGTAAGAAATAATATTAATTACAAGCACAAGCAAATTACAGACATGGCAGAGGAGCCAAGGACCATAACTTCACATGAGAACCATCTTTGAGAAATACAGAGAGGACAGCATAGATCTTCATACCTACTTCATAGACTACAGTAAGGCCTGCCTTCGACTGTGTTCAACATCAGAAATTGTCAAACATCAGGAGAGACATGGGGATTCCAGCACAAATTATACATTTAATTGAATCATTTTGTCTTAACAATAAGCATCAGCTGTCAGAGTAGTCAGTGAAACATCAAACTGGTTTCAGGTGCAGATAAGACAAGGCAGTATTTTCTCCCCCTACCTGTTTGACAGCTATGTAGAAAATGTACTGAGAAACATCAACACTGATGAGGCCAGAGGCAATTTTGATCCTATTCATTGTTGGAGGAAATTTCATCTTGGAACTCAGATATTGTATAAATTTAAGTCCAATATTTTTGTTTATTGAGAATACAAGCTTTTAAATCCAAATTTAAATAATTTTCCCACACTGCTAAGAAGACACGGCTGGAAACGCCTAATCGATAATGCCTCGATATATTTGAGCAATTGTTCGTTGAATACAGTATATGAAATGCGTTTTCTTTGTGAAAAGCACAGATGTAGATAAAAAAAAATTGTTTCGGCTTGAATGTATAAAGGAATAATAGTCTTTCCCTCCCATAGCAAACATCGAGAGCTGGCATTATCAGCATGAAATCTGGAACAACTACATCAACACGCCCGCTACAATATGTATAGGACTCAATATTTTCTCACTTCTTGTTAAATGTATATTTGATTTTGACACAATATGAACTGTTGTTTTAATTTTGCAATATGTTAATTTTTTTAAAGCGGATGTAAATTCACCGTTAACTTTACGTATGAAAGAAGACAACATTATATGTATGATGATTAATTGTTTTCATGATTAATGTAGCGGTTACCATGGCAAATCTTATTTTGTATGTCTAATATGACAGCTGAAACAAATGACAACAAGTACATACCCTTTCCCCCACTGTTGATATTTCTTCAACTGTTCCTCCTTTTTCCTCTCTTCTTCTTCGTTCATGGCTTCTTCAGCCCTTAAGTCTTTCTTCTTTCCAGTCTCTTTATCTCGGACAATGGTCCGGGCATTCTTGCCCAATTTCTCATCTCCTATCTGGAGAAATAGAACATCAACTTTAAATGTATTACACAAAGTACATGTAACACACAAAGTACATGCATCACACAGAGTACAAGTATCACACAGAGTACAAGTATCACACAAAGTACAATGTATCACACAAAGTACAAGTATCACACAAAGTACATGTATCACACAAAGTTAAAGTATCACACAAAGTTAAAGTATCACACAAAGTACAAGTATCACACAAAGTTCAAATATCACACAAAGTTGAAGTATTACACAAAGTAAAAGTATCACACACAATACACATGTTCCGATCCCAATCTCATTTATGGTGTAATTGTTTTCTGCCACTAAAGCTGTATGGTCAATCCAGCCCTGTAAGAGAGGGTGACATTTTATTTTTTTCTGGGAAGGAAAGATATGGAGAAACAAAACTTAACAATTTGACTTTAAAATCGCTGTGGCGAAGGGGTTACAAATACAATTTGTAATCCTGCATACCGTGCTCGAATACATAGCTGCGGGCGATTTGGAAGTAAACTGCCTTGCGCTGGTTTTCATATATTGGTATGAGTGCTGGTCGTTCAGAAAGCAATGGCAAACCACTCAACATAAACTTGCTAAGAAACCAATAAACAGGGCGTAGCAGTCAACCCCAGCATTATTTGGCTGTTCGTGATTCCTAGGCAAGTTTACATTCAGTAGTTTGCCACCGTTTTTTGAACGACCAGCACCCATACCATTTCATTAAAAACCCAACACAAGGCGGTCAAAGCAACCATAAACAGTCAAAAATGATGTGACATCCTATAAAAGATATATACAGCTAACATGTTTTTTGTTATCTTTTATCACCAAGAAAAGACAAGGGCTAGCTGTAATGTGTGCTTCATAAACGGTGGTATTCACATGCACAGAAATGTAATAAATCCATCATTTGTGAGGGAAACCTCTGGCTCCATTTTCATTAAGTCTAAGTGATAGTGCTCTGTATGAGGCAGTTTATATAGTGATCTTACATGACTAACCATTCTGATCATAGACATTTGCTTGTGATTTCCTCACTTGCTTTCTGACATCATGTTTTCTGTTTCTTGTTACATTTAGAATTTGTTAGAGGCATTCCAGCTGCTTCAACATTTCTTTTCTCCTATGTTGTTAACGTCCAAGCCACTGGTAGCATAATGCTAGTAAGAAGACCGTTAAACATAACTTTTTGCATGTGTAAATTGTGAAATGCAATCCCTCCTTGGGGCCTACTAAAATATCAAAACAATAAACATTATATAAAAGAATCACAAGACATAAGGGATGCATAGGTGTTTCCAAGGCACCAGGGCCGGGTTATATACTGACCAAGACCTATTGACGCGTCCTCGTCGAGCGTCCTGGGCAACAGGTCCCTTCGGGGTCCTGGCTAAAGTCAGTAGGACCGCCAATTCCTCCGAAGTCGGAGAGTGTCTGCCTGTACGGTGAGGAACCACCAGTCTGCACACCAATAAGCCAGACATGGGACAACGGATACTCACGCAAACCTCAGGTCCTGTATGACATCACACTGATGTTGGACAACAGGATGACTTCATCCGACATACAGGACTTCACAGCCAGCGAACACAAGCAAGCAAGCATGCAACAAGACATAAAACACCACAAATATGAAGAGACAATCACAACAGACATAAAACACCACAAATACGAAGAGAGAAACTGCATGTGAATCTTTCACACTTACATTCTGGAATGACCTTTCTTCTTTTTCTTGAAGCTTCCTGGCCTCTTCCCGCATTTCTTTTGCTGAAGACAAACCTGCCTTGGCCCCACCCAATGTTTTAGTAGCCTTTACTTGTCTGTTCCTCTTGGCGGTCACTGTCAAATGTCGAGTGCTGTGAATTTGATTTTGTCTGCTTTTTTCGTGGTGGTGACTGGTCTGAGCTGTCAGAGTCACGTCGCCTCCTGTTAATCATATCATTGGAATACGTAGTTAATTTATTTGTTTTTATTACACTGCTATAAGGGGGCTTCAAATGAAAACCTTACATTTTATATATATTTTTGGTGAATATATTCTGAAAAAGTTAATAACAAATGAATCATTTTTCAATGTAGTGCAATGCAAGTCCTCCAGCACTGATAAAGTGCTTGAATTCCTGTAGAAAAATTAACTCTTGGATCACTACTCGGTGTGCTTGACCTGGTCGTGAACGGTCTGTCACAGAAGTCACACCATTTTGAAACTTCCTACTCCACTCATATACTTGCTGGACCGACAGGCATGCATCACCATTCCGGGCCTTCATTCACCAATAAATTTTTATAGGTTTCACCCCTTCACAGATTTTTTAAAATGGATAACAGAACGCTGCTCCTCTTTGGTGCATGTAAAAAGTGGGGCAGCCATCTTTAAACTGTTCTTATGATGCCATGGTGTTCATCTGCACCGTGGTGTCACGTGTTTAAAACCCTTAACAATAATATTGACAGGTTACAAGACAATCGCATGGTTATTGTAATTTCCATCACACTTTTAAGGTTTTCATCTGAAGACCTCTCGTAATATCCTTTTCATAACTTCGGGGTTAAAACTGGATATATAGTTTAGGTTCAAGTTGAAGATCTCACTTCCATGCCTTAAAAGCACATTGGGGATATCGGCCTAGACCCTATTTTTAGACAAAGTGGCCACTTGATAGGTGGTTTACTCAATGTCACGCCAGGTGCCTTTAAATCTTCAGAAAATTTCTGCTGCCCATTTCATGAAGCTGGGTCAGCACTAAAGCCATGTGGCCACATAATATGTCCCTACACTCAGGGAAGTCACAGGGACCATTAGTTAGTTAGCATATTCCTTAACAGGACGTAGCAGTCAACTCCAGCATTATGTGGCTGTTTATGATTCCTGGGCAAGTTTTCATGTTCAGTAGTTTGCCACTGCTTCCTGAATGTCCGGCCTGCATACCATTGTAAGGAAACCAACACAAGGTGGTCTCCTTCCAAATCGCCCGCCGCTGTGTTTATAGAGACTGTTACACAATCACTAAAGTAGACAATTGAGGCTTTTGAACTTCAATGGAATAGAAAAGCTCTAAGAATATCATTGGCCAAAAAGAAGGGACATACTGACATTCTTCAAGATCTGACCATTGAAGAAAACTGGTTCATAAACAACATCTCAGAAATAGATATTTTGGTCATAATAAATGTCATAGCGACTTGAAAAGAACATTAATGAAAGGCATAGTTCCCAGAAGAAAAGACAGGCCAACAAGTGCGATGATAAGCACATTTGGGAATGAAAGTGGATGAGAAGAAAAAACTGGCAAGGGGCCGAGTGACATTTTGTGGACTCTAATTTGGACAATGTTCTGCAAAGCACAGGCCACATGATGATGACCTGGGGGAGGGGGGATTTGAACCAGGACAACAGACCCAGCAGGTGATGGCTCTAGCCACTGTACTATTTTTATACTATTTCCTGTGTCATTAGTCTTTGTATTGTGGATGGAGCATGTATGGGAACGTCCCAAGTACTGCAATGTCAGTTCTTAACTCAACTCTAGCCTTGACTCGGTTCTTAACTTAACTCAACTCTAGCCTTGACTCTGTTCTTGACTCAACTCTAGCCTTGACTCGGTTCTTGACTTAACTCAACTCTAGCCTTGACTCGGTTCTTGACTTAACTCAACTCAAGCCTTGTCTCGGTTCTTGACTTAATTCTAGCCTTGGCTCGGTTCTTAACTCAACTCTAGCCTTGACTCGGTTCATGACTTAACTCAACTCAATTCTAGCCTTGGCTCAGTTCTTAACGCAACTCTAGCCATGACTCGGTTCCTGACTCAACTCAAGTCTAGCTTTGACTCAGTTCTTTTTGTGTGGAGGGCTGTGTAATGTATATTTATAGCTCAGTCGGTACACGGCCGGTGATGTGGTCAATATCACATCAGCCACCTTCACTTCCCAAGCCATTTCTTGGCACTCTTAGGCTGGGTCAACCTTACATTGCTCTATACAATAACCATATAATTTACATACCTTGGAGGTGACTGATCACTATCAGTGTCTGCTGCTGTTTTCCTTGGTGGTGATTGGTCAGAATCTGAGTCTGCATGTTTAATTTTCCTCCTTGATGGTGATTGGTTAGAACTTGTGGCTGATTTCCTTGGAGGTGATTGGTCAGAATCTGAATCTACAGATTTAGTTTTCTTCCTTGGAGGTGATTGGTCAGAGCCTTTTGTAGATTTCCTTGGAGGTGAGTGGTCAGAATCAGACCCTGAAGATTTCTTTTTCCTTCCTCGTGATGACTGGTCAAAGCTTGCTGCAGATTTCCTCGGAGGTGATGGGTTAGAATCGGAATCTCTAGGTTTATTTTTCCTTCCTGGAGGTGACTGGTCTTTGTCTGATGCTAACTTTCTTGGAGGGAGCAAATCAGAATCTGAATACTCGCGTTTATTTTTCCGTGGTGGTGATTTACCAGAATCTGAGTCCGACACATGTCTTCTTGATTTCCTTTTAGAAGAATTATCTGAATCTGAGCCAGCATCACTTTTTCTATAAGGTTTAGATGATTTCTATGACGATGACGATGAAGATTTCGCATTCTGGCTTCTGCCTTGTGACTTTCTTGGAGGAGAAACATCAGAATCTGAATCATGACGCTTTGAAGTTTTACCCAGTTTTTTCCTTGGTGGTAAATTGTCAGGACTGAAGTCTTTTCTTCTGTCTACTTTTGAATTTCTGTCTGTATGAGAGGTGTCTGAATCTGAGTCGTGTCTTTGTGATTTTCTTTCTGCATTGCTGTATGTTCCACTTTTAGAATTTGTCCGACGTGGAGAAGAATCGGAGTCACTTGTGTCATGACGCCTTTATAGATGGCACGGAGTCACTCTCGGAATGGGATCCCTGTTGTCCTTTGCGGTTTTGTGGTATGACTCCATAATCTAGAGCTGATGTTTCATCTGAGTAGGGTAAAAACAAATGCTTTCATTATAAACAAAGTAGATTCAAATATCTCTCAGCTAAAAGATAAAAAACAAAGCTATCATTATGACATCATATGACAGAATATTGACAGCATTGCTGGAAAGATTTCAGAAGGAATGAGAATTAACTCTTATAAGAGGATGGGCATCTCAGTTTTCAATTAGCGTTCTAGTTAATGGTAAATTATTTCAGTTTGCTTTAAAAGCCATGTTATAAAAGGTATATTAAAGGCATATTGAAAGACATGATGGTTAGTTTAAAATTATAGTGGTAGACAAAATTACTGTGTGATCATGTGTTGTATATTTCAGTTTGAAGAATTTATCTAATTAGTTTATGTTGTGTGATTTCTGAAGTATGTACCTGACAAGATGCAGCAAAATATGCCAGGCAATAGATCGTGCAATTTATTGTTGTGTCTTTGTTATTCAAATTCATTACAGGAAAACATTGTTTTGAATATTTATCATCATCATGTGCCAGGCATAGATGATCATGACCCTTCACAAACATCTGTCCTCTATGTTCTCGATAAATTCAACGACTGATTGTCTTCTGTGGCTTCCTTTACTTTCCAGCTATTTCCTGATGCCTATTTCAGACTGGGCTGACCTGGAGGCACAGATCAATTTCTTTCTTTTTTATTTTTATTAAACTCCATGCCTTGAGGGGTATTCACACACGACTACTGAGCCAGCTGGCAAGCATGCTAACCATCGCACTAGCAAGGCTTCTTCGCGGGGACGTAAATTATAAGTACCTCTGAAGTCAGAGTGGATTTGCCTGATGGTAGGGGACACTGGTAATAGGTAAAGCTCATCCACACGCCAATCTTTTCCTAAGTTGGTGAAAATCCATAGTCAACACAGGAAATTAACTTGGTTTGAGCCAAAGGTGGATGCCCTTATCCGAGAAGGATAAATACTCCACTACCATAAGATCAGGGGTGGGTATAATCAATCTTGAAAAAATCCAAAACCTCAACACAGAAAATGAACTTGGTCTGCAGGAGCCAAAGGTGGATTTGCAACCTCTGATTTACTTCATTTGCAATAAACAACTTAGAGACTGAAAATACTCAACAAAGAAATTGTCCAACTTACTTTCATTTTTTGAAAGAAAGATGCAAAAGAGAACCGGATACAAGATAATCAAGAGAGCAATCAAATGCACGATGAACACAGAAAAAAGTTGAAAAAGATGAGAGGATCAATTTCATTGCACAGAAGGGGTTCCAAATGTTGCTGTATGTAGCCGAGGCGCGGTGTTGGGGTGAGCGCCCAACATTGCTCAAATACCTCAATGGCTCGTGAATACATAACCTATGCAGCAAAAGTCCAACTCCTGGCCTTCACGTGGCGGGCCCATTTAAACTAACAGGAGAAGGGGCGACGGCTAGTCTCTGGCGCCGGAAATAACCAGTATGCTCTAGATGTGTATGCACGTACATGCATGCGCAGACAGGCGTGTGCGCGCGTACACATCTACACTCGAGTGAGACCACAGTCTGCTCTAGCAAAGAAAGGTGCTGAAGACGGAGGCAACCAGCCAAGAGGCGCACCACAGAAATCAGGATGCCACGCAATCACGCAAAATGGAATATGTCGACTACTGCTAATTGTTATGGTGCTCGCCCTGCTTTGGACCCCCAGGCAGGTGCAGTGCCAGGCCCTATGTCTCGAAAGGGTCCAACCCCAACTACTGGAGGTCCTTCTCAGATGTCCTGTGGAGCCAGGGGACATGAGAATAGGACGACTGGCCATACTAAACGAAGACTTAAAATAATGCACTGGAATGCGGAGGGAGTCAGCAACAAAAAAATAGAATTAGAAAAAATCTTGGACCAAGAAAAAGTAAGCATATGTTGCTTGCAAGAAACTCACCTCAATGAAAATATAGCCTTCAAAATCAGAGGCTACCAGTGTTACCGATCTGACCGAAAGGACAGGCGAAAAGGTGGGATACTGACCCTTGTAAGAAATAACATCATGGCTTCCCAAATCAAAGTCTACATGGAAAGGGCTGAGTATCAGACACTTAAACTTAAGACAGGTAATACAGATCTACATCTGATCAATTACTACTGTCCAAGTGACCGCCCACAGGCACTGGACACACTACCACTAAAAGAAAAAATTATTGTGTGTGGCGATTTCAACAGCCACTCGCAGAGCTGGGGCTATGATCACATGGACCAGAGAGGAGAGAGACTGGAAGACTGGCAGGATGAGAATAGATTCATGTTGATTAACAAGCCGTCCGACCCACATACTTTCTACTCGAGATCATGGCACTCTACAACTACACCTGACCTGGCTTTTCATTCACCAGACCTGGAGTGGAACATTACACGAATTGTTGGGAAACTTGGTGGCAGTGACCATCGGCCAGTCTTTCTAACCGTAGAAAATGAGCTTGTAAGTGAAAGCAGCACCCTCTCGAGGTGGAACTACAAGAAAGCAGACTGGGCAATGTACAAGCATCGCACCAGCATACTGGTTAGAAACCTGAACACTGAGAAAGACATAAATAAAGTAGTTGAAGAGTTTAGGAAATGCATACTACAGGCAGCGCGAGAAACAGTACCAAGAGGAGCCCATAAACAATATAAACCCTACTGGAGTAGTGAACTGGAACAGTTGCATAATGATGTTGAAGTGTGTAGAAAGCAAGCAGAGGCCACACCCAGCCAAGAGCACCACAATAAATTCCAGCATGCAAAAGCCAAATTTCAAAGGGCCAAGCTGCAGGCTAGACGGAAAAGCTGGCAGGAGAAAACGGAGTCTCTGAACTTTGAAAGAGACACAAGGAAATTGTGGAAGCTAATAAAACAGCTTAATGACGAGGGCACAGGGAGAAACTCAAAAATTGCGCTACATAAAGATGGAAAAATCTTAACAAGAAAGCAAGCAGCTGACCATTTTGCGGACTCATTCGCACACGATAGCAATATCAAAATTAGTCCAGAGAAACAACAAGAGATTCGAGAGAAACGACAACATACAGGACAGAAGGAAATAGTACATGAGGTTCTGGAGGCACCCATCACAATCAGTGAACTGGAGCTAGCCATATCAAAACTGAAAATGAGAAAGTCACCAGGAACTGATGGTATCTCCAATGAAATGATCAGGAACCTAGGAACAGAGGCCAAAACAAAGCTGTTGCAGATCTTCAATAACAGCTGGACCTTAGGCAGTGTTCCACAAGCCTGGAGATAAGCAATCATGATACCCTTCCTAAAATCAGGGAAAGATGGTTCCATTGCCTCTAGCTACAGACCAATTAGCCTCACCAGCTGTCTCTGCAAAACACTGGAGCGCATCATCAATCACAGACTGCAGTGGTACATTGAAAGTAAAAACATCCTTGTGCCACAGCAGGCTGGCTTTAGGCAGTGCTACTCTACGGAAGATCAGACAACCTACCTCTCTCAAGAAATTGAGAATGCATTCCAAGAGAAGAAGCTGGTGCTTGCGGCATGGATAGATCTGAAGAAAGCCTTTGACAAAGTCTGGAAAGAAGGTCTGATGAAGAAACTGAGAAACTGCAAAGTCAATGGAAGAATGTACAAATGGGTGAAAGCATACTTGCACAACAGAAGAGCCCGAGTACAGATAGACGGACTCAAGAGCAAGAAAGTACTGCTGCGTCACGGTGTCCCCCAGGGCGGAGTCTTGTCCCCCACACTTTTTCTAATCTTCATCAATGAACTTGTTGCTCACCTACCGCATGGAATTAAAGCGGCAATGTACGCCGATGACCTGGTTCTATGGAGCACAAATGAATATGCATCAGTGGCCACCAGATTGCTACAAAGAGCTGTAGATACATTTGCTGCATGGGCAAATAGATGGTGTGTCAGCATAAACACTGACAAGTGCAGCACCACCCTATTTACCCTCTCTCCAAAACAAAAGGCAGCGATCATCCAGATAAATGGAACACCCCTAAGAGAAGATAAAGAACCAACATACCTTGGAGTAACATTTGATGGCAAGCTGACATGGAGAAAGCACATCAACAAAGCAGTAGCAAAAGCCAGAAGGAAAATAGCCATCCTGAGAAAGCTAAGTGGAACCACATGGGGAGCCAGTACGAAAATACTTAGCAAAGTTTACCAACAGAGCATACGACCACACCTGGAATATGGGTCAACTGCGTGGTGTTCAGCATCAAAAACCACACTACAAGAGCTGGACAAGGTGCAAAATCAAGCACTTAGAGTCACCACAGGAGGGATGAGATCAACCCCTATAGTGGAAATGGAGAAGATGGGGAGGACACAGGCACTGAGTGAGCGCAGAGATACGAAAACGCTAATACAAGCAGAAAAGTTCCTCAGCTTGCCAGGCCTCCCTATGAAGAACAGATTTGAAAACCTAGCTATGGGGCGGTTGAAAAGAAGTAGTTTTATCCACCAGGCCAAACGACTCTGCAGAGAAACCACTGATCTGCCCACAGTTGGTATCCCCCTAACAACTATTCCAGAGCGAACTCCATGGAAAGTTGAGCATAGACTATCGTTACAAATCCAGACAAAAGTGAGAGGAATATTTGACAAAGAAGAACAGAACAGTGTGCAGCGCAGAACAGCCACTCTCAGCTTCCTTGATGAAGAATACCCACAGGATCTCTGGATCCGAGCCTACACAGATGGGTCAGCACAAAATGCTGTTCGAAATGGAGGAGCGGGAGTGTACATAGAATACCCAAATAATACTAGGGACACAGCCAGAGTACCGACAGGAAAGTACTGCCATAACTATGATGCCGAAATTGAGGCAATCAAGATAGCAACAGAGAAATTACTAAATAACAGCAATGGTACACAACCTGTGGTGCTACTAACAGATGCAAAATCAGTACTCGAGGCGCTCCTCTCTGGGAAATTGCCAGTACTAAGGACACTACTTTCTGAACTTAGCAGTCAGCATAAAGTCACCATACAGTGGATACCATCCCACTGTGGAGTACCCGGAAACGACAGAGCTGATCAATTGGCTAAGGAAGGAGCCAAAGAAGAACAGCCTGATGTGCCCGTTACATACCACCAAAAGAAAAGAATGATCAAATCAGTCAGAAAGCCACCAAAACCTGCTCAAGATGACTACCATGTTATGGACAGACCAGAGCAAGTCATTATTCTGCGCCTCAGAACAGGACACAATAGATTACGCAACCACATGTATACAAAATTCAAGATTGGTGAAACAGCCATGTGCACATGTGGATTGGCGTCGCAGACAGTAGAGCACATACTCCAAGACTGCCCAAAATATAACATATCTAGGCAAACCTTCTGGCCTAGAGAGACGACAGTGGAAGATAAACTCTATGGACCACTGTGTGAACTGAAAAAAAGTTCAATTCATGCAAGAGACGACATTGCAGATATAGACATATTTCAAGCGAACGAAAGAAGAAGAAGAATTGCACAGAAGAAAGCTTGGAGGTGGTGGAAAATTTAGAATATCTTGGGTCATTAATTACCAACAATGGAAGAAATTAAAAGACAAATATCTACTGCTCTTCAAAACTAAAACAACTGAATAAATTATGGCGTGGGAGGAATAGACCTACAAATATTATATTTTTAAGAGTATGCATCATTCCCATTGTAACACATGCCTGTGAGGCATGGACAATTACAAAACAAGCTGAACAGCCTTTGAATATAAATGTTATAGATGGGTTCTAAGAATATCTTGGATGCAGAAAAGAAAAAATGCATCCATATGACAATATTTGAATATTGAATAAGGTTGGCTGCTAAAGATGATAAAACAAAGAAAATTGAAACATTTTGGTCATTTGAAACGTCATGAAAGTTTGGAGAGAAAAATAAAGGAGGGGTATATGCCAGGGAAGAGAGGAAGAGGAAGGCCAAAGAGAAGATGGGTGTAGGATGTGGAGGATGATCTCCAGATGGCTATATCAGGCGCTGGACATCTTGCTTATGACCACGGTTTCCTGGACGGTATTATGGGAGTGAGGTTCTGCAAAGGACATGCTACTGAATGAATGAATGAATGAATGAGGGTTTTATTCCAACCGACTCAGTTTCTCTCCGCAGAATGGCAAGCCACTTGCCGTGAACATCGGACAAAGCATGAACTCTGCAGCTTCAGCAAGTACCTCAAATGAGCACATTTGCAGAAAACAATGCAAAAATAAAAATTCAAAGCAAATACATCCCCTTCTCACCTTCTTCACTTTTTCCTAAAAGTTTCCATCTTGAATTTTTTCTGTATTCTTCTAATTGCTGGACATGCTTTGGCCTTTCATCAATGAACTCTGCAACTGTTGGTGCCTCATCATTGAAACCTTCATCATGTGCTGCATCATCTGATTTCCGCTTTTTGAAATCAAGGTCATCATCTATAATTTTTAGCCTGTAAAAGTAAAGAAACATGTCTGGCTGGAAATATTGTGAGATCAACACCATAAATTGTTACTTATAATACTGTATGACACGTTGCAAACATTATATGGCAGTTTCAAACTTGAATAACTTTAGATGTGTAAATGTTACAACTGTATCACAAAATTAACTCACTAAGAATATACATAATTGCATATAAGTGACATAACCTGCAATAAGGTAACATGGATTTTTATTTTGCTGGCTGTAACAATAACATTTTTTGATGTAATTTTTTTTTAACTATGGAAATTTCATTGTATTATCTAGAATTTGTATTTATTATTATTTTACAATTTATTCCAGTAGTAAGCCTGAAGATGCTGCTGTGGATAGCTATGCCATTGAGTTCTTCATTGTTGTTTTATTATCCATGCTATGTGGTGTTGGTGATCATGTCTGTCGAGTCTTCTGTCTTGTGTACTACCAATCATTTCTGATACTGATGTACCTCTGTGCCATGATGTAAAACTCCAGCATCCTCTCTCTTGGTCTCCAATTGCCTCACCTCACTTCCAACTTTCTCTTTGTGACGACATACTCAGAGTTTCCACTTATCCTGGCTTGCCTAAGGAATGTGGATTGTCTTCTTATGATGAGGGCAACCAGTTCTCTTTGTGAGTTAATTTCTTTCATGATATCTTCATTGCTCTTTCTATCCGTCATTGGTGTTATCATCATTCTTCCACAAACCCAAATCGCATTTGCTTCCATGTAACTCCTCACCTGTTTGCTAATTACAACTGGGTTAAAGATGAATGTAAGAATACGAGTATGGAATGTTAGAAGCCTACATCACATCTTCTTCTTCAGCATTCCAAGCCATTGAGGTTCTCTGCTGCAGATACAAGCCGTCTCCATTCATCTCTCTCGTTGACCTTCTCTTGCCAGTCGCTGATTCCAAGTGCCTGTAGGTCTGTATGTATATTATCTCTCCGCCATCTTCTTGGTCTACCTCGGGGTCTACGGTCATTTATTTGCTGAGTGTAAGCGAGTTTTGTTTCCCTATTATCTTCCAATCTTTCTATATGCCCCAGCCACTGCAGTCTATTAGCCTTCATAATACCAATGATTAGCGGGGACTTAAACAGATCATAAATGTCTACATCACATAACATTTATAATAATAAGTAATGAATTAGTAAGAAATAAAATTGATATGCTAGCAAATTCAGAACAAGGTCACTTTGTGACCCAGACAGGGAACACATTTATATATTCAGGGTAAGAAAAAGGTTGACAAAGATGGGGTGGCTTTCTCTTGCTGAGCACTTCTTGGATACAAACCAGTCAAAAATGACTTCTCATTATAAGACATAAAACAAAGAAAAGGAACATCACAATTACATAAGCTTCTGCACAAATCAGACAGAAGAGGAATCTGACAGTAGTTTACATATGTTAGAAAGGGTTAAAAAAGAAACATCATCATAGGTTTCAGTGATAAAACTGGAGCCGAAAGAATAGTTATATCTACAAATGGCTACATAAAAAGCATTGTGTCTAAAAACAACCTTGGCCATATAAAATGTAACTAACAGTGGCTGGGAGAGAACAGTTAGGGATGGTATTTTCATCTGCAACCCAATCTGAAACCAGAAACCAAGCCTGGCAGAAGGATCCATTGGGTCACCAAAAATGGCCATGAAATGACCCTGCACGACTCCGACATAATTCATTAATTCAAATATCATGTGACAATAACAAACACCATCTAAGTTTTTGCAGAATAGGTCTGTCTAATATTCTCTGCATAGCGATTGGTTGAAATTATCATGGCTTTAATATAAATATAATTATTTGGCATCCGGTAAGTAATTAATTTTTTTCTGGTGCTGTTTACAGAAAGTCATTAATTTTAGATGGATTTTCAAATTCTGCATCCATTTTTATATATATTTGGAAAGTTTTATCACTTAATTTGCTCGAATTGTGGTAGAAAAAACAATATTCCTGCGGACATGCTTTGTCTTTGAGAATAGAAATCCAAAATGGCGGCTCCTTATGTATCGATTGGACTGGCAAAGTACACTTTTTACAACTCAAAATATGCAATCTGAACTACTAAAGTTAAAGAGAATACAAGGTTAAAGATTATTAATAATTTATCTGTATACTTTTACTATTTTTTTTTAATCATTTAACATTTAACATGACAGAACATATTTTTGAAGTCAGTTTTCATATCCGTGTATGACCCGTCCCATTTGAGACAATCTCACAAGGACTGGCAGTACAATTTATTTATGAGTTAACTGTAAATGAGAAAATACTGTTAGATGAGTATTTTCTTGTAATCTGCAGCATTTGTCTTGTATGTTTGCATCTCTGATTATTGTTTGTCAATGGTAGTGTCTGTTGGAGACATTTTGTTGGAGACACTCCAAATGGGACACAAAGGAGAGTTGCGCAGAAGTGGATTTCTGAGAAATTATGTGTAGGTTATTCGATCGTGCCGTAACCCGAACTTAAACCGAAAGTGATATACGGCGCCACCCTAGCCTGACTCATTGTGTCGGGCAAAATGGCTGCTGTAAAGATCATTCATGCTTTCTACATCATTCATTCATTCAAATATCACGTGACAATAGCAGACGCCATCTTAGGTTGTGTAGAAAAGGTTAGTCTAAAATTCCATGCACAGCGATTGGTTGAAATTATCGTGACCTTTTAAATAAATGTAATTATTTATACACAATAAGTAATTTTATTTTCTAGAGGTTGATTTGTAACTATTTGAATATTTTGAGATGGATTTTCGAATCCTCCACCCATTTTTACATATATTTGGAGAGTTTCATCGCCAATCGTCTTCCATTTCTTTTATTAAAAAAATAATTCTGCGGGGATGTTTCAACTTTGTGAATGGAAACTCAAGATGGCGGCTGATGGAATATCAATCGGAATCGGCTCGCATCATGCAATTTGAACAACTAAAGTTAAAGAAAATACAAGTTTAACCCTTTACAGGTCACAGCGGCCAATTCCGGCCGATGCCATAAAACGAGCGTAGCGTCCGATACTATTATGCATTGTAAAAACGCGATCTCTCGGCTTTCCGACACTTCCGGCGGCTACTTTCACTTTCGCCGACAGCGTGACAACGTGGCCGCCATTTGTAAACGCGATAGTATGAATTTGAACGGACTTTTACGGACAATTTTTGATAGTTTTCGGGATTTTTATGCTGTTTTTCAAAATGGATTTCGGCGATTCTTCAAGTGATAGCCGAGATTTCGCTAGGTTCAATTTAAATTACATTAAAGGGCACGAAGTTGACTATTAATCGGAGCTAGATATCAGTGCAAAGTGTTACTTTGCATTAGCAGTCTGAGTCGGACTTTAAAGAAAGTGATTATGATTCTGAAAATGTGTTTGTAAATTGCCGTATAGATGACGGAAAATCACAAGCAACATGCCGTATTTCGTAAATATTTGTGTTCATATATGGATTACCGACAACAATCACGTGAGTAACATATTCTGCATGCTTTTCCCTTCATTGTGTTGCTTATTTAACCCTTTACAGGGCAGACGCTTGTCCGTTTTCTAGCCCTGAACGGGCAAGATTTTTTCAGGTTCGGTAAAAATTTAGGGTCGCGTTAGTAAAAACATCACAAATAAGGTGTTAGTCAACCGATTTTAGTTAAATAAAGTCGGAAGTGTCGGAAAGCCGAGAGATCGCGTTTTTACAATGCATAATAGTATCGGCCGGAATCGGACGCTACGATCGTTTTATGGCATCGGCCGGAATTGGTCGCTGTGACCTGTAAAGGGTTAATTAAAATCGGTTGACTAACACCTTATTTGTGATGTTTTTACTAACGCGACCCGAAATTTTACCGAACCTGAAACAATTCTTGAACTCGCCTGGGTACAGAATTATTTGTATGGATCGTTATTTGTATTGGGGATACCTGTTCTGAAAAATTATTCTTGATATTTAAACAGGACTAATGTAATGTAAAAATAAAACGGGATGCCAAAAGAACGGACAGAAGTAAGAAGAAGAGTGTTTCATTAAAAAATACGAAGAATTCGGCAGAATTAAACTTGCAACAGTGAACATTCATATTTAAATTAACCACCTTCTTAGATTTCTTAATGGCCCAAACTAAAATTGACTAGTGAGCAGACGCTGTGACATGTTTGTTACTTTCCGCAAATTCGATTGCGAATATAATTTTTTTCTATTCGCAATTCCATTGCGAATAGAGCCTCCCTAATTTATTTGTATACTTGCACTATTTATTTATCATTTAACATGACAAAAACATATTGATGAAGTCGGATTGCATATCCATCAGTGACCAGTTTGATACAAACTAGGGTGGACCAGAAGTGGACACAATAAAAAGTCACAAAAGTATGCGGAGAATGAGAAATCGTAACTCATTTTTCCTTCACAAAAAATGTGAATATCTCCACTAAGAATTAACATATAGGCATCATTCAGGTACCGTTAGATTTTGTTTTGCAATGCTTATCTACTGTGGTGGTCTCATTAGTAAATACTCAAATTTAAAATCATGATGGAACCTCCTATATATTTGTTCCAAGATCCTGACACTCAAAATGTGAATATCTCCGCTTAGAATTGACATACAGACATCCATTGAGGTACTGTTGGATTTGGTTTTTCAAGGTCTATCTATGTTGGTCCCATTAGTTTAGTAAATACTTAAATTAAAAATCATAATCAGTATACCTGACTCAACAGTGATGTAAAAAATGTGATGACACAGTGATGGAAGGCATGTTTCCTGGAAGAAGAGAGAGGTAGCCTGGAGGCAGGGCCAGTAGGGGTCAATCATGATGAATACAGAAACATTGCAGACATTTCGGGCACGAAGGCGCATGAAATAGGAGAAATGGCAAAAGACAAGAGTTTAGCTGGAAGTAATGAGAGCAACGTTCTAGAAAGGGCAACATGATGATGATATTCAGTAGAGCAGCGAGGTCCCAATTCAATTCAAAAACTCATGGGCGAGTGAGAAAACTGAACTCAACTCTGAACTCTGATATTGATATCGACCGATTTGCATCCTTAAACCTTATAATTAACAAGTTTTCATCTAAACTAATTTACTTTTCATAACGATCCTACCATACCTTGATTCCTTTGTGGACGTATGCTTCTTCTTCTTCTTTCGGTCACTTTTCGCACGTTCCTCTTTGGATGTGTAGCGCTTCAAATATTCTTCTTTACTCACCGCTGCCATTTTGGTATTGAGAACCAAGTCTTCTTTTCAAAGAATGAAGAGTTCATCATCATCAAGTGCCGTGCCAGCTGGCGTAGGCGTTCATGTCTCTCCACAGATTTGTCTTTGATGTTCTGGAACAACTCTGTTGCTGATTTTCCTCCATGCCACCGTCTCATTCCTTCAGGGCCGTGCCGAGAGGTGGCCGCATTAGGCGGCACGTGGGGGGGGGGGGGGGGGGTAGGGTTGGATAAGCAACGAAATTTAAAAAAAAAATAATTTGAACCATTCAATAATTTAAAAATCTTTAAGGGGCGGTATTTTGAAAAGAAAAAAACTAAGGGGCGGCATTTCGAAGACTTGCATCATACTGAGAAAATCTAACGCACTGCCCTGCAATCCATCCGACATCATTTCTCTTGGTAGGCCTTTGCCTCTCTTCCCCTTGATCTTTCCAGTCGTCACAATGTTCTCCAATGTCTCTCTTCTCATCACATGATCAAAGAAAGCAGTGTGTCCTTTTCTTATTGTTGTATATAGTGTTCTAGTTGTATTAGTCTCTTTCAGGCAATCGTCGTTAGTTACTCTGGCAGTTCAAAGAATTCGCAATCTTAGGAACCACATCTCTGTTGCTTCCAAGTTCTTCCTAATGTTTTCATTTACATTCCAAGATTCACTGCCATACATCAAAACAGGTTCTATATAATAGTATTTCAACGCTCTCTTTCTTACATTCAATGATAGTGACAATTGTTGTAGATCTTTTGCATTATCCACTTTTTCTGAAATGCAGCTTTTGCTCGCCATATTCTTCTCTTAATCTCTGTTGTGCACCATCCGTCTGATATTATAATTACCCCCCCCCTCTCTATTTTTTTTGTGTGCATATCCTTTTGCGTGTCATCGCTGTCAACACCAGCATTTTACTGCTGTTGTGATCTCTTGGCAAGTTTACATTCAGTAGGTCTGCCGCCAAATTGCGCGCAGCTGTATCAATGCCCCTAGGTATTTAAAATTATCCACTTGGTTAAGAATTTTCCCTTCTAATTCAATTTCACATTTTCCTTTGATATCACCATTGTTACTTTTTTTTTGCACTCGCTAGCTTTGAGCTTAAGCGTAGTCCATACACACTATTTATAGTAGTGATGGACTGAATTTTGCGTGTGGATTAGCTTTCCCTATTAACAGTGACCCTCGCCATCAGGCGAACCCACTCCGACTTCACAGGTACTTGTAATTAACTCCTCCAAGTCGAAGACGACAGGTCAACATTTCTTATCCATTCGGCCATGCGGACCTGTAACCATTGTTACTGTTTTCTTGATATTCAAGGAGAGTCATTTCTTTGCACTCACCATTACTACAATATCCAACTATTGTTGTAGATCTGTTGCATTATCCACCACCAATACTGTGTCATTTGCATGGCGTATATTGTTTAACATTATAACCTTCGGTAATGAAGAGTTTTTTTTTTTTTTTTTAATGTTGCATATCCCTTATGGGACATTGCTTAAAAAAAGTCGCTTAACAGTCGACAGGGTCGACTTCATTGCACCGGGATTTTATCCCACATGGCTCGGTCTCTTTCTGCAGCGCGGAAAGCGTCGCACAAAGCACGAACTCCGTAGCTTTAGCAACGACCCACAGGAGTCTCCTAAAAATTTAACTTGTGACCCGAAGGACGTGGCCCGGAATCGAACCCACAACCATCGGAGTCCAAATCAAACGGCTTGACCACTTCACCACGGAGCGTCCCACGGAGACACCAGCATTTTTTCAGTTGCTGTTGATGTACTAGGCAAGTTTTTACGTTCAGTAGTTTGCCTTTCTGAACGACAGGCTCCCATAAGAACACGTTATAACGCAACGCGACACGGTCTGCTGCAGAAATCGGTCGCAGCTGAGTTTCGAACACCTGGTAAGCGGCTCACGAACCACATTCGCAAGCCTTTGGCCACGGAGATCGGCAATGAAGAGTTACATGTCTGAAAATATATTAACAACTTAAGATGCCACTTTAATTGATTGCGAAACAAGTTCACATCTATCGATCCGCTCTCATCGAAAAACGAGAAAGAAATGTAAATCAGAGAACACAATCAATCCTTCATGTGCTATGCCGGACAGCATGGGTGGTCATGACTCGCCATTTCATTCGATCACCAGAGTCGTGGATCAGCTCCGTGTTCCTGTCTCGACCATGCCACGTGGCCAAGCCATCCAGGTATTTTCCTCTCTGTCTTCCTCTTGGTCTGTTCCATTCGATCTTGCCAGATGTCACTAAGTTCTCCAATCCATTTCTTCTCATACCATGCCCAAAATATTTTGACTGTCTACGTCTAATTTCTCTGAATCAATTTACGATTTTCATTTGTCTCCTGTAGTACTTGGTCATTGGTTTTTCTGTTTGTCCATTGTATTCTTTGCATTTTCCTCAGAAACCACATTTCTGCAGCAATCAGATGTTTTTTCAGCTTGACTGCTCATTGTCCAAGTTTCACATCCATACAAAAGAACAGGCTCTATGTATCCCCTCAACACTCGTTTTCTCTTTTCAATTGACATCTTCTTATTGGTCAGAATGTTTTTCATCTTGCTAAAGGTTACTTTCGCCATGGTGATTCTTGTTCTAATCTCTTCAAGGCATCTCCCATTAGATGTTATGACTGTTCTGAGATAATTGGACCGATTCAATTGTTGAAGAATACTCCCATTTACTTGTATATTACACTGTGGTACTTCTGTCATGGAATCACCGTGGATTAACCAGATGATGATAATACAGTCAGTCTGATTCACGGCATGTTTTCAAGGTCACAATAGTTTTTAACCAGTACAGAAAAAACAAGTCAGATTAACAGCTGCAGTTGTTTACAAGGGGGGGGGGGGGCGGTGAGATGAATCAATACACCATCCTTTGAAAGTTCCCCACCAGTCGGGAAATTGTAGGCAGGTGGTTGTGACACGCGGGCTGGTTTGGTTGTCAGGACAGGAGGAGATAACTGTGAACAAAGAAAGACAACTCTTGCATTGATTAAACCAAGGGGGACATAAGATCTCTGGAAGTAGTTAGTGCCCCTGAAGACACCCGCGTGACATCAAAAGAACTTCACTAGCCCTTTCGCGGCTATAGACGAGTTAAGTCGTATCGCGGTACGATGCTGTTGACGAGTTGACTCGCCTCCCGTAATCTGTCCCCCCGGTGCTATGGACGAGCTAACCCGTTTATACCACCTATACAAGAAGGCTATAGCCGTTTTCAAGCGTTTATGAATGGGGCACAAAGGTTACCTATTTTTAGATCCAAATGACCTATTTCACAGGCTCAACAGGCGTTAGTGTGCTGATAATGTGTTGTTGAGACAGCTTCACCAGCAATAAGCCTGTTTTGTTCGTTTTAATTTATACGGTGTACGGGTTTTATAATACCCCCGCGTTTGTGATAGAGTTTGTGAAACGGGCATACCCTTTTTGTAGATAATTGGTACACCAGTCCTAATTTGTTTATGTGGCTTCACGATCATGCAACTAATGCATGTGGCACGGTCAGAAAGAATAGACAGAATTTGCCTAAAATGGAAGAAAAATTATTAAAAAAAGGAATTTGCTATAGGTCTACAAGCTGTTTATTAGCCCTGAAATGGTGCGACAAAAGAGAAGTTTGGATGCTGTCTACATGTCACAATTCAGACATTGTACCAACAGAGAAAAAAGATTGGAAAACCGGAGAAAATACACAAAAGCCAAAGTGCATTGTTGACTACAATAAAAATATGGGCGCGGTTGATCGGACTGACATGCTTCTCAGTTCTATTGAGTCAATTAGGAAAACTGTAAAGTGGTACAAGAAATTGTTTTTTCATGTTCTAGATCTGTCTATTTTAAATGCATATTCCATGTACAAATTGGTAACGGGGAATAATATTCCTCTTGCTGATTTTCATTTATCTTTAATTCGTGAAATTCTACACAAATATTCTACGGAGAGAAGAAAGAGTGGAGGGGGACGAAGGAGCGAAGATCTGCCACTACGATTGGTACATCGTCATTTCCCATCTACAATAGAGTCCACAACGTCACAGAAGAAGGGGCCAACAAGAAAGTGTGTGGTGTGCTCTAAAAATAAAAAACGACGGGAATCAAGATATATGTGCAAGGATTGTGATGTACCTCTCTGTGTCGTACCTTGCTTCGGGGTCTTCCACAAACAACTAAATTATTAACTTTCCTTTGGTCTTTTCTTGTCATTCCATTCCTTGTTTTGCGTATGTTCCGTTACACTATCAATCCATCTTGTTATTGAATCTTATCTTTTGAATTTTAAAATAATGTGAATAGTTTATTTTTCTCTGTTATTGCTTCTGTAACATCGTCATTCCACCATATTGTTACATTTTATTTTTTTAATTTTTCTATCTTTTACCTAATATCTTAATATTAATACATTATTATTTATACATAATTAAAATAACTTTAAACTAAACATTTTTAAAACATGAATAAGCTATTTTGTTGTTTTATCTCTTTGTAAAAGTGTTTGTTCAAACAATGGTGCCAACCTACCCAGTTTAGGAGTGCTTAAATTT
Organism: Cepaea nemoralis; assembly: GCA_014155875.1. Taxonomy (NCBI): domain Eukaryota; kingdom Metazoa; phylum Mollusca; class Gastropoda; order Stylommatophora; family Helicidae; genus Cepaea; species Cepaea nemoralis. The sequence goes on from JACEFZ010016335.1 coordinate 383,701, forward strand.
TCCGGTGTTACAAAAATGGTCAACACCGCCGTGACATTTCCAGTTTCTTAGAGGCCAAGAAAGTATTTAGCACAGGCGGGGCAGTCGGCGGAGAAAGTATTTAGCACCGGGCGGGACGCTACTCAGAATTACGTAGCATTAAAAGGGCTAGAACACTCCCGGCTCTGTGTGACATAAACAAGACTTGTGTACGTTAGTGTAACTCAGACAGTTGACGTAGGCAGAAGTGATAGCTGGCTCGATCCGTGTTGAATAGAATCGCATGTGTTCGGTTTTGCTTAACATGTGTCTTTTATGGCAAATTGTGAATTCGATTCAGAGATTGAGTCAGGACGGCATAAGGTATTTTAGAGATTGCATCTAGCTATAAATAATGTGGAATAGCTTAGTGATAGATATAGTTAGAACTATATCATAGTGTTGTTGCATTGTGGTTAGGTAGTCAAGGAATATCAGCAACAATAGGCAGTCGCATTGTTAAGATTAACTAGTGTAAGAAGGCAGGTGGCTCCGCTGATGGGGAATAGTGAAATGGGATGATATTTGGGGAGATTGGGGATGGGGAGAATGTCCAATGGTGGGATCTTCCAGTGAGGTCTGCTGGGGGTCTACACTTTGCATTTGGCTTTGTCCTGGTCTTAACCCAGTGAAGAGCTCCTCTGCCCATGACAGAGTTGGTTCACTGTCATGTATCTGAGTGAGGCTGTCAGCCTACCCCCATCTAATGGAGGTCAGGGACAGGTGCTCTCACCAAGTCTATCGTTCTCTCTTTTACAGGTTCCCTTAGGTCACTCAAGTCACTGAGAATGGAGACCTTAGTGCAGGCAGTTATTCAGCACCTTTTTCACTGGGCCCATGATGAAAGGGGTTTACAGGAACAATTGTGAGAGTATTTATCAAACGTCACACGTTAGCAGAATACTAGAGATTGGTTTTTCCGCATCATTTTGGAGAAGGAATAATCATGAGATTAATGTTTCAAACATCACATGTGAACAGAACAATAGAATTGTTTTGTTTTGTTTAACACCACATGGGAAAAGTCCAGTGGGTATTATGTTTTCACACGGCAGGTGAAAAGACTAATAGGTACTGTTTTTCCACATCACATGGGAATAGAACAGTATAAACTGATTATGAAGTTATTAAAACAGTGATATTGTGAGCAGTAGAAACTTTAGACAGGAATTACATTTAGGTCAGGGAACAGTATTTTCGTGTCCTCACTAGACAAGGATGTTATAAGTCGCAGAACAATAGGGACATGTAATAACGGTGTGTGATCCAGGCAGGATCAGTGTCAAACTGTGACTAGGTATATGAGTGATCAAGCAGCGACCGGTGGAAGTCTACATCTAGCAGGAGGGACACATTCCTTGGTGAGGTCAATGTGGACTGAATGAAGATGTAGTGTGATCCTTTCCGGGATGATCGGGCTGGGCTCTTCAGCTGCTTGGTCTGAGTCTGCACACACTAGAATATTCGACACACATTCTACACATTACACACACACACTTCTCACACACATACTCTTTGCTTTAATAAATTATTTTGTATTTATTTGTTAGAGCTAGAGTTGTTGAGTATGTTGTGTTGGGGAAGAGTGAGAGGGGGCATGATCTAGGGGTGAGTGAGAGTAAGAAAGAGGTGTTGACAGATTGACGGAGTTTTGTAGACGGAGTCTGGTGGTTTCTCTAGGACAATAATATTGAGGTAATAAAAATGTGGGTGTTGATTCCCCTCACTCCAGGGACGACACTAAAGTAAGAAAGGAAGACTTGCGACAACTTCGTTCTTCCTAGTGACGACCATAACCTGTGTCAGTTTACAATTTATTTCTAATCCCAGTTAGAAGTAAGTTAGAAGTTAGAAGTTAGTTAGTTAACTGTATACATTAACCGCATCTACTAATTGTTCCGGATACTGTCCATTGTCTGCAATCAGTACTGTATCAACTGCATATCTACTGTTATTGATGTTTCGTCCTCCAGTGCTGATTTCAGTTATACTTTCTACATTTCTGAAAATATTTTCACTGTATAGGGAAACAAGATCTGGAGACATTACACATCCCTGTCTAACACCTCTCTTATATTGTCCCACTTCATTATCAATCCTTATGGCAGCTTGTTGTTTCCAATATATGTTTTTTTATAAGTCTAATGTCTTTCCCATCAATTTGTAGATCTGCAAGCATATTCACCATGTTGACATGTCTAACTCTATCAAAAGCCTTTGTGTAATCAATAAAGCAAAGATGTATATCCTTGTTTACTTATATAGCACGTTCAATAACTGTTCACCAGCATATACACAGCATTTACTGTACCCTTTCCTTCTACAAACCCACATTGTTCTTCCCCTATTTCAGGTTGTATTTTCTTCCTCACTCTTTGCATGATAATTCGTAGCAAAATCTTGGTGATGTGACTCATTATACTGATTGTTCTATGTTGATCACATTCAAAGACTCCTGATTTCTTTGGGATTGCAATAAATACAGAGTTACATAATTCAGAAGGTATATCTCCAGTATAATATAATGTGTTCAGCATTCTGGTGACTTGCTCTAGTCCAAATTCTTCTAAAGCTTTAATCATTTCTGTTGTGATGTTATCTGCACTGGGGGGCCTTGCCAGCTTTCATATGCAGAAACATTTCGAACCTCCATCTTCAAAATTGCGGTCCTTCAATATTAAATCTAATATCATACTGTTCCTCTCTGTTATAATCATATAGATTTTTCACATAATCTGTCCATACATTAGAATATGATCTGTTTTTATTATGATTTTGCCATCTTTAGTTTTTAGACAGCCTATTGATGTACTTGTTCTTGTATTAGTAAGTTCCTGAATTCTTTTGCGCACTAATTTGGTATTTTGACTGTAGTGTTGTTTTTCAATTTCTAAGCACTTTTCCTCTACCCATGCTTCTTTTGCCTCCTTATATAACACTCTGACTTGTCGGTGAATATCTTAATATTTGGTAGCGTTAATTTTGTTGAGTCTTCTTGTTTCTATTAGGTGTAAAATATCTTCAATCATCAATTTCTTACGACCCACCTTCTTTAATTTTGGAATAGTTGTGTCTGCAGCCAAACTGATTGAATTCTTCAACATTTCCCATTGATCATCCACACCCGGGAATAGGATCTCTAGATCAGACAATATATTGAATCTGTTCTGTACTTTTATGTTAAATTTGTTTTGTATTTCCGTGTCATTATTGAATGTACACAAATCATATTTAGTGTTTCCTGTTATATACTTGACTTTCTTCAACTTTATCCTCAATGTTCCTGTAAGTAATCTGTGGTCACTATAACAAGCAGCACTGGGAACTGTTTTTGCCATTGTTAGCGAGTTTCTAAATCATTCTGCTAATCAGAATGTATTCAATTTGGTTTCTAATCCTGCTATCAGGACTCCTCCATGTCCATAATCTTCTAGGGTGTTGCTTAAACCAGGTATTTCCTACAATCATTTCCTGTTCTTATGCCCACTCTACGAGTCTGTATCCTCTTTTATTTCTCTCTCTTAGACCATAGTTTCCTACTGTGTATCTATCACCTTGATTTCCTACTTTTGCATTGAAGTCCCGGATAATGATGTTTATTTCTGAATTTTTACATTTCTTTAAGGCAGACTCTATGTCATTATACAATTCTTCTACACTATCTTCACTGATTCTCCTGTTGGTTGAGTATTCTTCTCAGAAACCTCATTTCTGTTGTTGTGATTTTTCTTTTCTCTTTTTCTGTCATTGTCCAGGTTTGGCATTGGTAGCAGAGAGTTGGTAGGAAGATTGTGTTGTAAAGTGCTTTCTTAGTAGTTATTGATACACGTTTGTTCTTTAGTCAGTCCGTTTATACTTCTTGGTTTAATATTTGGAATATCTTGGAATAATATTTATGCTAAAAGGTCTGCCACTTAATTTAACTAGTAGAACTCTGTCCGACACGGCCCAATATCCTTGAACTGATTTTGATGTTTTCCGGTCCAAAATAATTGCCACTCCGCTTTGTCGATCTTCCCCTCCAGAATAAATAATCTTAAAATCTTCATCTATCTTGATGCCTGCTCCTGTCCATCTCGTTTCGCACATCCCTAAGATATTAATTTTTTTCTCGCTCCATTTCTTGTTGTATGTTCTCTAATTTTTCGTCGTCGTTTAACGTCCTAACGTTCCATATTGCTAATTGTAATGTCTCTGTCCTTGTCTTGTGATGATCAGTCTTTAGGCGAATCATAATGTACTCACTAGACAACAGAACACAATAGACAACATAAATATTGAAATCTATAGTGGCTGTACCGGGATTCGAACTCACCATCATAATGAACGGGATGTGAAGGTCGCCTACGAAGACTTAATATTTAATTGAAACTCTACCATCAAAAGGCTAATGGTATCATTTGGGGTCTGCCGGGTCTAATCTCGCTTTGACCAATATAATTTTCGATGTTTATATTATATATACTTGTCTCCGTGGCTAAGGTGTTGCGAACGCGATTTGTGAGCCCATTTACCCGCGTTCGAAACATAGTTGCGACCGATTTGGCAGCAGACCGCATTGCGTTGGGTTTTAACGTGTTAGTAAGGGGGTCGTTCAGAAACAATGGCAAACTACTGAACGTAAACTTGCCAAGACATCAACAACACCAGTAAAATGCTGGTGTTGACAGCGATGTCCTGTAAATAGGATGTGAAGAAAAAAAAATTATATATACAAAACATGTATTTTGTTTGGGTTCGAAGGTGTGGATTTTTTTATTTTTTTCTGTCCGGGGCAAAAAAAAAAAACCTGCACAGTTCGCGGCGACTGCACTAGTTAGGCGGTCTTAACTCCTCAGGCTCAAGACCCCCTGCCATACACCGCAAGGTACTAACTATATTGGCAGTCTCATCTCACTCATCTCATCTCATCTAATCTCATCTCATCTCATCATGTTCCTCTTGTACCTTGCGGTGTCGAGGTGAAGTATAAACAGCGGGAGAGTACCCGCTTATGGGCTTCATGTATCGATATGCCCATGGACTCTGCTATTCCCTCCGTCCATCGTTTACTTGGTCGTCCTCTTCCTCTACTTTCTTCTGGTCTGTACATTATTGCTTGTTGTGGTATACTGTTAGTTGGTAACCTACTTGCATGGCCAAACCATTTGACTTGCTGAATTCTAATAAAATCTAGTGCAGCTATAACCCCCACTTTAGTCCTGATTTCTTCATTTCTGATCTAATCTCGTCTTGATACATTGAGTATTCTTCTCATAAATCTCATTTCTGTTGTTGTGTTTTTCTTTTCTCTTTTTCTGTCATTGTCCAGGTTTGGCATTGGTAGTATAGAGTTGGTAGGAAGATAGTGTTGTAAACTGCTTTCTTAGTAACCATTGATACATATTTGTTGTTTAGTATTGATGCCATTTGTCCAATGCGCTGGTTTGCCTTATTGCACCTATATTCGATCTCGTCTTCTGATCTGCCATTTGATGATATTATACTTCCTAGGTACTTGAAAGTCTTTACTAGTTTCAGGGGATGTTCGTTTAAGTGAATTGTTGTTGTTTTTTCTTCTATAGTTACAGTCATTACCTATGTTTTACTTGTGCTAATTTTCTTGTTATGCCGGTCTCCCTGGCTGAGGTGTTAGCAGCTTTCTCCGTAACCCCGAATACTCTCGTGGTTGACGAGAGCGCACGAGAATCTGAAGGGGTTCGAGTCACGCCAGTGACTTATGAGAGAATGGAGCCGGTCGCTCAGAAAGTCGTGGCGTGCTGATGAGCGTAATCTAGCCTAGGAATCAACATACAGCTGAAAGATGCTGGTGTTGACAGCAAGATCATGAAACAGGATGGAAACGCGGAAAAATAAATTTTCCCTACACATTTCGTTTAGACTATTCATATGGTCTTATAATTCATGTGGTCTTGTAATTCAGCTTCTAAATTTTATTTCTGAAATCAGCTTCTATATTGGCAGTAAATGACAGTATTTTGCTATTAAAATTGATAGTGGAAAGACAAAGGTTATTATTTCACTGCATCTCGTAATGTGCATACTGCAGAGTTATGTGAAGTGAAATCAATCAATCAATCAATCATGTGCCATGCCGGAAAGCGTGGGCGGTCATGACTCACCATTTCACTCGATCACCAGAGTCGTGGATCAGCTCAGTGCTCCTGTCTTGTCCATGCCACGTGGCCAAGCCATCCAGGATATTTTCCTCTCGGTCTTCCTCTTGGTCTGTTTCTGTTCCGCTCGATCTTGCCAGTTGTCAATAAGTTCTCCAATCCATTTCTTCCCATAACATGTCCAAAAAATTTTTGACTGTCTACGTCTAATTTCTCTAATCAGTCTACGATTTTCATTTGTCTCCTGTAGTACTTGGTCATTGGTTTTTCTATCTGTCCATGGTACTCTTTGCATTTTCCTCAGAAACCATATTTCTGTAGCCATCAAATGTTTTTCAGCTTAACTGCACATTGTCCAAGTTTCACATCCATACACAAGAACAGGCTCTATGTACTCCCTCAACACTCTTTTTCTCGTTTCAGTTGACATCTTTTTATTGGTCAGAATGTTTTTCATCTTGCTAAAGGCTACTTTCGCCATGGCGATTCTTGTTCTAATCTCTTCAAGGCATCTCCCATCAGATGTTATGACTGTTCCGTGTTCCGTGAAGTGAAATAGCGTGGCTGAAATACTTAAACCAAGCATTCTTTGCAACTTTGAACTAATTATCTGTTTTAACATCACCGGGATACCTGTTCCATACGTGAAAGAACCATTGTCTCCGTACAACAAATCAAACTGCATTTATCAATCCCAATGTTAGTGTCAAGTATCTTACACGGGTAGAACAGAAAGACAATTAGCAAATCGAGTAACCGAACACATACAACAGTATGTGGAAAACAGAGTTTATCAGCCTTCGAGACTCCCCGTGCAGTCGACATGCTTTACAAAAAACTATGGAAATACAATTAACAAAGTACAGTTAACTGTATTCGACGAATTTAATCGATTGCTTAAATAAAATTTGACCTTAGCAATTAGACGCTTCCAGCCCGTTTTGTGAATCTGAAATTTAAAAAAAAAATGTCCCTTATTAAAAGTCGACAGGGTCGACTTCATTGCACCGGGTTTTTATCTCATATATCTCAGTCTCTTTCCGCAGCGCGGGATGCGTCGCACAAAGCACTAACTCCGTATCTCCAGCGACGACCCCCAGGAGTCTCCGAAAAAATGCACACGTGAACCGAAGGACGCGACCCGGAATCGAACCAACAACCTTCAGAGCCCTGGTCAGAGGGCTTGACCACTTCGCCACGGAGACTCCATGTAATTACTTGAGGGATAACAAAGCCCCACATACGAACAATACCTGTAACTAAATATTTCAAGTAGCTCAGCCAATATATTATTTATTTATTCAATCAATATTATATGTAACTCTGCAGTATGCATCCGACGAGGTGAAGCGAAATATGTCAGGCAATAAATCCTGAAACATATTGTTTGTGACTTCTGTGTGTAAATTCACTAACGGAATACATTGTTATAAAAGATTATTATGATCAAGAGCTTTGCCAAACAACACCGACGTGTATGCCTCTTCCCCCCCCCCCCCCCCCCCCCCACACACACACACACATCACGGTCCAAGGTGTTCTTGATTATTCAGTCGATGATATTCCTGAGAATATTAATTGAACGTTCTATAATAGTAAACAAAGACCCACATCTTTGCTTTATTGACTACACACAGGTTTTTGATAAAGTAAGACACGTCAACATGTTAGAGATGCAGATCTACAAGTTGATGGGAAAGACCTTAGACTTGTAAAAACACATATTGGAAACAACAAGCTGCCATAATGATTGATAATGAAGTACTGTGGGTCAATATCAGCCTATTAAGAAAGGTGTGAGACAGGGATGTGTAATGTCTCCAGACATTTTTTTTCCTGTACAGTGAAAACACAAAAAAAACACAAATATTTTCAAAAATGTGAAAGGAATCATCATTGAAGGACGAAACATAAATAACATTAGATATGCGGATGATACATAATTGATTGCTAGGACAATAAGCAGGATCTGCAACATTTAGTAGATGCAGGTTGTTGCCTGCACACAGTGAACAACAGGGGTTAGAATTAGATTGTTAGAAGGCACAGATTAAGGTCGTCACTAGGATGAAGGAAATACCTGAATGTAATATACAAGTAAATGGGAATATTCTTAAACAAGTGAATTGGTACAATTATCTCGGAACAGACATAACATCTGATGGGATATGCATCGAAGAGATAAGAACTTTAATCGCCATGGCGGAGGTATCCTTTTGAAAGATGGGAAACATATTGACCAATAAAAAGATGTTTGAAGCGTGAACAATGAGTAGACACGCTGAAAAACATATGATGGCTGTGGACATGTGATTTCTGAGGAAAATGCAAAGAATATCATGGGCAGAGAGAAAAGCCAATGACAAAAGTCCTACAAGAAACATATGAATATCGTAAACTGATTAGAGAAATTAGACGTAGACAGTCACAATTTTTTGGTCACGTTATGAGAAGAAATAAATTGGAGAACTTGGTGACAACTGGCAAGGTCGAGGGGAAGAGAACAAGGGAAGACAGAGAAGTAAATACTAGGATGGCTTGGCCACGTGGCATGGTCGAGACAAGAACACTTAGGTGATCCACGACTCTGGTGATCGAGTGAGATGGTGAAAAATTACCGCCCACGCTTATCAGCATAGCACAGGATGATGATGATACTATTCCTCATTTCCACCGTCTTACATCACACAGCCTCTTTTATCGCCGATCTGTCCAGTTGTTACATTGTTCGCCAATGCCCTTCCTCTTGTTATGTGACACCCAAACAAATCTTGACTCACTCCTTGCTGCATCTACATACCCACTTTATTTCACATTTTAGGTGCTGCTTGTTGTTCAATTAAATATGTATTATTATTATTATTATTATTATTATTATTATTATTATTATTATTTCTTCTTCTCGATCAATTTTAAGATCCTCAGATATGTTGAGCATTTCATCATGCTTTATCATATCAAACAGCGGGAGAGTGCCCGCTTATGAGCTTCATGTTTCGATAAAAGGCACTACTATATTTTTTTACGTGTCTCATTTGGTCTCTATGTTTGTGTTCGGGTTGTGAATACTGTATTATTTCTTTTCTATTGATTCCAGACTGTCAAGATCTTTTTTTTTATATTAGTCTTTATCCTTTAACAAATCCACACTTTTCTTCGTAAATTCGCATTTTTATTTTCTTCTGTGGTCTTTTCATTATAATTCTGGGTAGTTTTGACTTGTTTTATGAGATTAATTGTAAGAAATTCTTCACTTTCAATTGCCGTGATCGCATGGGGTAAAGTTTGTTGCATGTCCTTTGTAAGTGGTTGCATTCAACCCCAGTAATTATCGTCTGTTTGTGATTTGCTAAGCAATTTTACGTTCAGTAGTTTGCTGCCGTCTCCGTGGAGAAGTCTTTAAGGACGCAGTTCGTAATCCCGCATATCGCGTTCGAAACACAGCTGCTAGCGATTTGGCAGCAGGCCACCTTGCGTTGGTTAATAAAAATGGTATGAGTGTTGATCGTTCATAAAGCAATGGCAAACTACTGAACTTAAACTTGCTAAGAAATCATAAACAGCTAAATAAAATGCTGGGGTTGATTGTGACGTCCTGTAAAGGATAAGCAACTAACTAAATTTGCTATTGCTTCTTAACAGCCGACACTCGTATCGCCAGAATTAACACAAAACTATCTGCTTGATTTGTTGGTTAAAGCTGTAAGTATAGATATCAGCATATTATTAGATAAGCATCAACTGTTGTAGATATCGTCCATCACTTTAGTTAATATTTGGATTCCAAATTTTCTCTGTACTTTAATCCATCTAGTACAGTGTTTCCCAACGTAGGGCCCACGCCCCACAGGGGGGCAATTCGATTGTTAAGGGGGGCAATTCGAAAATGGACTCGTCCAGGGTTTAAGTTAACCGTATGGCGACTCTCAGTCACTACTCGAGCTGGGTAAACGTCCGGTATAAGTAACTTCTGTCCACCATGTTAGTAGCCGTGATTTCATTATTAGACGTTAGAGTTGAACTACTGGTTATACTGGGCCGGCACTAAACATTTCGCGGTATTTGTTCTGAATGGCACGAAATGCTTAGTGCCGGGATCTCAGTTTCTGTAGTGTTTCGCAGTAACGCTCAGCATTCACCGTTGGTGTTAATTTGAAATAAACGTCCGTTAAATTGTTGTAAAAGTCTCGTTGTTCTAAAAGAATATATACATTGTATAATATAAGTGATATATAAATGGTATGTAAATTCAATTGGTAATTTTTTTTAAAATATTTATTTCAGTTTTAGAAGTATCATTTTCCATAAAAATTTGTCAAATGAAAAAGTATGTTTTTTTTTTTTTTAAGCTGGTGGGGTAAATGTGCCATACATATTTAAATATGCATTGTTAGTCTACGTTTACTCCAGTTCATATTATTATTTTTTTTTAAGGTTTTAATTGATCTTATATTTATTTATTTCAGCCCATAGTGAAATGAGTGGTGCAAGCAAGAAGAAAATTCGTCAGTATGCGGAGGAATATTTAAAATTTGATTTCATACCCGCTGTCCACGATGAACGGTCACCTTTTTGTCTTTTATGCCAACAATGCTTGACCAAATCAATGAAACAAGGTCGTCTTGAGGCACATTTGAAGGCGAAACATAATGCTCATATTAATTCAGATTTGAATTACTTTCAAACTTTAAAGAAATATTTTGAAAAAAAGAGTAACATTAAAATCTCTATTTACTGCTCATAATGCAACTATCAATCGTACTCTTGAGGTTAGTTATCAAATTCCATTACTCATCGCTAAATCTGGGAAAAGTCATACTATAGGGGAGAATTTAATCAAACCATCAATATCAGCATTTCTTAAAACGGTTCTGGAAAAAGATGACAAAGACGTTAAAGCTATGCCACTAAGTAACAATACTGTTAGCAGAAGAATAGACGAAATGAGTGAGGATATTGAAATACAAATTGTTGAAAAGCTGAAAACAAGAACATTCTCGGTGCAAATGGATGAATAAACTTTGAGAGGCAGTAAGGCCGTACTTATAACTTAAGTAAGATATATTGATAAAGGTGATTTTGCTGAAGAAATGTTGTTCTGTAAATCATTAGAAAGCACCACTACCTCCAAAGATATATATAGTAAGCTAAAAAAATTACTTAGATGTCAATAATATACCAATGAAAAATATAACATCTTGTGCTGCAGATGGTGCTCCTAATATGATGGGGAAGAAAATGGTTGCTTAAAATTGATGAAAGATGAGACTCCAGAAATGCTTCTTGTGCTTTGTGTTATTCACAGGGAAAACCTGGTAGCTAAAAATATCTCGCCTGTTCTAAATAAAGTACTAAATTTAGTTATAAAGTGTATCAATGCTATTAAAGCTAGTGCCAAATGTGAACGTCTCTTCAAGTTATTTTGTGAAGAACAAAATGAAGACCATGTGAGACTTATACTTCACACTGAAGTAAGATGGCTCTCGAAAGGTAACTGCTTGAAAAGATTTATGGAACTATTTGATACTCTTAGTGATTTTTAAGCGACAAACCTGAAATGAAAAATCTGTTAACGGTCGATGGGAAGGCATTTGTGAGTTATTTAGCCGATATCTTTGAAAAACTAAATATATTAAATAAACAACTTCAAGGAACAAATAAAACTCTTGTCGATGCAAAAGCGAAGATATTTGGTTTCATTACCTTTATTGAATTATGTCAGACATATATTTACAACAAAAATTTTGAAAAGTTTCATTGGCTCCAAAAATGTGAAGTGACTGATACCGCTATATATGTTATTGTCGATCATCTGAAAATTTTATCGGCTGATTTAAAAGAAAGATTTTCTGATTTGAAACAAATTGATTTCCCAACTTGGATGATGCAGCCAATGTTAGTGGATTTGTCTGATATTTAAAATATGCAGTATCAAGAAGAACTCGCAGAAATCCAAAATAATGAGTCAATGAAAACTTTATTTAATATAAAAGAAGCTATGGCAAGGCTTTGTGAGGAAACCGAAATAAAATATCCAAATGCAACCAAATGTGCAAGAGAACTATTGTTACCGTTTTCATCTTCATATTTAGCTGAATGCGGATTTAGTGCCATAAATGATTTGCTGCTAAAAAAAAAAATAAAATAAATGAAATCGGCTGGATATAACAAAATGAGGAGACTTGAGACTGAAGTTAACTAAATTGGAACCTGACATAAAATCTCCTTGCAGCAAGCATCAAGCGCAAGGATCTCACTAAATTTAAATAATAAGTAATTATTAATAATTAAAATAATACAGACAAATCTTTCATTAAAATTATTGTGTACTTGAATTTTAGTTCTCCATTATATGGTTTGAAAATTTACTTACTGTGGTTGCTCAATAATTTCCTAGTGATTTCTCCCTAAAACCTATCATTAAAGTTTCGTTAGTGAACATTTCAATGTTTGGATATTAAAAATTATATATTTGCTGTGGGGTTGTTGGGGGGGGGGGGGGGATAAGAATTTTAGAAAAGCTTAGGTGGGGCATAGCACAAAAAAGGTTGGGAAACACTGATATAGTGTGATTTCATCTGGCCCAGCCACTTTACTTTTCATCATATGTTTAATAGCATCAGTGCCTTCTTCCTTTAGTACAGATCGACCTTCTATGCTACTTTCTAATGTTAATTCTGCTATTTCTTCAGTATATAGCACGCTCATGTTTCATCTCTTTCTATGCATTAATATCTCTTCTATCTTTGATTTAAGATATAAAGTGTTTAATCTTATTTCTATGCCTGTCAAATAAAATAATTTGTCCTAGCACATTACATGTATGTTGAATAGAACTGTATTCAATTTTGTTGTACTATTCTTTTAACTAATTTTCTTTTGTCTTTATATTTTTAATAGTTATCTTGCCCCCCCCCCCCCCCCCCCACACACACACCCCACCCCATGTGCGTCGCCTTTTATATTATCACATTCTTTTTTTTTTCCATTTTGTTTTCTTTTGCTCATTAACTTTAATATTTCTTCAGTCATCTATTTTCTCTGTGCATTTTGATATATTTCCGGTTATATCGCTTTGATTGTTTAATGTATGGAGTTTTTCAACATTTTTTATTGTGTCAGATCCCAGGTCTATCAATCTATTTTGTCTGTCTGCCTGGCTGTTTGTTTATCCATCTGCCTGTCTATCCATCTGTCTATCCATGTATCCATCCATCCATTCTTCCAAAAACCCATCCACTCACCCACCCATCCATTCGTCAACCCTTCCCTCCACCCTTTCATTCGTCCGTCCATCCGCCTGTCTATCCACATATATATCTACCTACTTGTCTGCCTGTCTCTCTACTTATCTGCCAGTCTGTCTCTCTACCCACTCACAGACCACCTTATCTTGCTGTATTCAGACTGACAATCAGATACAATAATTGTTCTGGTATTGTGAATGTCGCCTACCCCAAAGTTATACTGACTGCAGCCACATATATCTTCAATCTTTGGCCATGTCGAGTTGAATGGAATCTGCTACACATCTCGGTTGAGAACCAAAGTGGCCCTGAGATACAGTGTCTGCTGATAATCGAAAAGTACTGAATTACTAGGGTAAGTTAATAAGTAAGTCACAAATGGTTGTAGAAAAATAACTAAATATGAAAACAACTGGAAACCAGTTTATTTTTATACATACATTGTCCCTTTATTTCTCAACATAATTTCCACCACCATTGATGCACTTTTCCCATCATTTTATCAGTCTTATCAGGGAGGACTGATAAAACGATGGGATAAATGCATCAATGTTGGTGGAAATTATGTTGAGAAATAAAGGAATAATGTATGTATAAAAATGTCTTTTGACAGTAGGAAATCGGAAAGAGTAGACCATACTGTTTCAATTGACACGTGCCAATGAAGCAAGTTAAAGTTAGTTGCATAACCTTTACATGACGTCCATGCCAATCCCAGCATTGTTTGGCTGTTTGTGATTTCTTGGCAAGTTTACGTTCAGTAGTTTACCATTGATTTCTGAACTCATACCATTGTATGAAACCAAAGCAAGGCAGTCTGCTTCCAAATCGAAGCTGTGTTTCAAAGGCGGTAGGTGGGATTACGAATTTTTTCTTAACACCTTCGCCACATAACCGGATGTAGCTAGGTATATTTTCCGGACTTGCGGTGTGGTCAACCTTTTCTTTCATTTAACGTCATAAACTTGGTTGGCAATACGTTACGTATCTAATTAATTAGTATTATAGTGTAATGTAGTTATTTTGGCGTTCGATTTAATTTATTTGCTGCTGAAGACTTAATTGCCACAACGTCCACACAGCTAATTGTCGTCTTTTTTGTAGTGAATCTGATTTTTCAGTCATTGAATTGTCACAGCTTTACCGTATCTAACTTAACTTTCCTTCAGCGTTGAATGAAGTGGCCAAGACTGTTTCCTGGGCGGAAGTAGTATACCGGAAATGATAACACTACCCGCCATCAGTATGTAATGGCGAACTGAAATATTACTTCCTGGAAACATTAAAGGATTGGGGTGGAATTGTTCACTACAGAAACTAAGGAAATTGAAATAATGTCAGTTAATGGCTTCGGTACATCATCGTCATCATCATCCAGTGCTTGCCGGCTGGCGTGGGTGATCATGTTTCTCCACAAATTGCGATCTCTGACGGCATGTATGAGTTAATCAGTTAACTTTCTTTCGTACCATGACACAAGACTGTCAAGAATTTTCTCTCGATGTCTTCCTCTGTCCACGGATATGTCCGGTTGTCACAACATGTTTAAGTTTTTGTCTGCTCATAACATGGTCTAACAATGATGACTTGCTTTCTGATGTTTGAGGATAAGTTGTCCTTGCCGCTGAACTTCCCCCAAAATGTCCAGGTGGCTAATTTTGGGCTGTCATTTCGGCACATAACAAACACAAATACATGCGCGCGCACACACACACACAATCAGACGCACACACACATACATAAACTAGAGGACATAATGAATGAACTGGTGTAAGTTGCGAGGTCTAACAAAGCTGCTGTACAGTTAGTTCATGCACAATTTAGGGGTCGCATGATACGTCGTCTCTCTCTCTCTCTCTCTCTCTCTCTCTCTCTCTCTCTCTCTCTCTCTCTCTCTCTCTCTCTCTCTCTTTCTCTCTCTCTTTCTCGCTCTCTTTTTCTCGCTCTCTCTCTCTCGCTCTCTCTCTCGCTCTTTCTCGCTTGCGCTCTCTCTCTCTCGTGGTCTCTCTCGCTCTCTCTCTCTCTCACTCTCTCTCTCTCGCTTGCTCTTTTCTCTCTCTCGCTCTCTCTCGCTCTCTCTCTCTCTCGCGCGCACTCTCTCTCTCACTCTCTCTCTCGCTTGCTCTCTCTCTCTCTCACGCTCTCTCTCTCTCGCGCTCTCTCTCTCTCATGCGCTCTCTCTCTCACACACTCTCTCTCTCTCGCTCTCTCTCTCGCTTGCTCTCTCTCTCTCGCTCGCTCTCTCACTCTCTCTCTCGCTCTCTCTCTCTTGCGCGCGCTCTCTCTCTCACTCTCTCTCTCGCTTGCTCTCTCTCTCTCTCTCTCGCGCGCTCTCTATCTCTCTCCCCCCTCTGAGAGTTCCCTATATAATAGAAAGAGACCGGCGGTAGTAGCAGAGCTAAGACGTTCGCCTATTGTTTGATGGTTTATGGGTTCGAATCCACATTGGAGCAGAATTGTAACATTGACCGGGGCTCTCAGATCGACCCATCCTAAACCTAGGTGGTGCCAGGAAATGTTGTTGGAGGTAAAGGCAGCCGGCTTGACACTGACAACATCGCCTACGAAGTGCCAACTAATCTATATAAAAGATGGGTTTAGCACCATAAGCCCACAGCACCACAAGGTGTGTGAATGGTTACTTTAGATTCAGTGCGCAAGGATAATATATCGCCACATGTGACCCTCCATTTGGACCGAAGGGCGATATATCACCAGTTATGGTCATCGTGTTATTTATTTCGATTCATGGTATGTTCCGCAAATTCAATTTTCAGTGATCATAAATTTACATTATTGTTCATTTGATTGTGTACCATGTTTGGTCCAAATCTACTTTTTGTTTGGCCCTGAATCAATTAATGTTAACTATTGCATATTGATGCAGTACCACTTGTATTTCATGTTGATTTCACCTGTCTGCGTCACAATTGTCTGCCTTTATGTAGTTACTGAGGTGTAAGTTCTGTCTTTGTTTTGTGTATTGCCATTTTGTCAAAGACAAGGATCACCCGTTGGATCTTTTCCCCTTGTCATGTTGGTGTATTGAGATACGAGCAGACGGACAGATTGGCTGGACCTGTACCGCTGGGTGGGGTACTTGCACTCGATAAGGCAGGTGTGGTCAAGACCCTTGGGGGATGAATGGTCTCGAGGTATGGTGTCCGCCTCGAGTGCTGGAAGTCCTGGGTTCAAGCCCCGGTGAGAGCCTGGTTTTTTTCACGTGGACTTCTAGTAACAAAATTTCCCCTGATCTCTGGATAGTGAGATCGGACGCCCGTGTGTGTTGTTGCGCACGTAAAAAATTCCTTGGCAGTTGGAAATCGAAAAAGAGTAGCCTAATCCTCGCCGGTGCTACGGAGTTCATGCACTGAGCTGAGATTCTTCTGACTCAGGCTTGAGTTAGGAATAGAACGGAGCACTTAAGCGTTACACCCGTGTGCCGTGATGTTGATCCGTCGACTAAACTAAAATAAACTAAACTAATCTAAACTAGACTAAACTAAACTTTGAGATCGTGTGTACAGTGTGGAAGAACAGATACACCATCATTGCCCGAAGAGAAGGGAGCGGCAGGGAGTGACCAGAGGATCTGTCCCAAGCTCAGTACTCCGAGGAAAGACCAGACGGACACAGAATCCGATTGCAATTGGTATCTTTATTCTTAGGACGCTTCACTGGTTGTTGACGATGAGGAACGAGTATGCATAAGATTGTCACCAGTGCTGTGATGTCGGTTCTTGACAATTCACCTCAACTCTGTACTGTGAGTGTTTATGTTTTTTTTTTTTTTCTGATGAGAGCTTGTCAACGCAACATCCTCTGTTTTTATTGTTTTTATAATTGTCGATAGGTGTGCCTCACATCCAGGTGTGCTCCTCAAAAGTCAGCGTTTCCGACTTCGGCATGCATTTATGTGAGGTCTGCTTCCTTTGGACACATCCAATCCAAGATAGGCTCTGCAGTTCTGTAGTGGGACATTGTTTTTTTTTTTTTACGATTAGCTATACAGGTGCTATGCCGTTCAGAAAGCAATGACAAACTTTTTTTTTTTTTTTTTTTGCATATCCTTTACAGGACATCGCTGTCAACTTCAGCATCTTTCAGCTGATTGTTGATTTCTTGGCAAGATTACGTTCAGTAGTTTGCCTGTGCTTTCTGAGCGACCGGCTCACATACCCCGTAAGTTACTGACGCTACGAGAACCGCCACCGATTCTCGCGCACGTCACGTTACTCACGAGATTATACGGGTATTACGGAGAAAGTCGCTAACTCCTAGGCCAGGGAGCCGGCAATGGCAAACTACTGATGAACGTAAATATGGAAAGAAATCGCAAACAGCCAAAAAATTATGGGATTAACTGCGACATCTGTAAAGGATATGCAACTATATATATATTATATATATATATATATATATATATATATATATATATATATATATATATATATATATATATATATATATGTGTGTGTGTGTGTGTGTGTGTGTGTGTGTGTGCGTGCGTGTGTGGGTGTGGTGGTTGTGTGTGTGTGTGTGTGGTTTTTTTTTTTTCCAGATAAGAGAAGTCACGGCTGCAGCAGGATATCTTCTTCTTCTTCTTCTTCTTCTTCTTCTTCTTCTTCTTCTTCTTCTTCTTCTTCTTCTTCTTCTTCTTCTTCTTCTTCTTCTTCTTCTTCTTCTTCTTCTTCTTCTTCTTCTTCTTCTTCTTCTTCTTCTTCTTCTTCTTCTTCAGCGTTCCGAGCCATTGAGGTTCTTTGCTGCAGATACAATCCGTCTCCATTCGTCTCTCTGGTGGACCTTCTCTTGCCAGTCGTTGATTCCAAGTGCTTGTAGGTCTGTATATATATTATCTCTCCACCGTCTTCTTGGTCTACCTCGGGGTCTACGGTCATTTATTTCCTGGGTGTAAGCGAGTTTTGTTTCCCTATTATCTTCCATTCTTTCTATATGCCCCAGCCATTGTAGTCTATTAGCCTTCATGATACCAGTGATTAGCGGGGACTTAAACAGATCATAAATGTCTTTGTTACTTCTTCTTTTCCACTCTCCACTTTGTGTATCCCTAATGGGTCCAAAGATGCGTCATAAAACTTTGTTCTCAAAGATTTGTAGCAAGGCTTCGTCTCCTTTCGTTGTACTCCAGGTTTCAGAGCTGTCAGAGTCTAGAATAGTGCAGTGATGCAGTGACATCGTTACGCCCGCCAGGCGACTTAGTCCCCAGCAGGGATGCCGTAACTTCGTTACGCCGCCAGGCGAGTAGCAGTTACCTGCCTGCAAGGTTGCTGGCTGACGAGACGGCCAGCGGTCAGGCAAGGACGACGCAAGACGCACGCATGCCTCGTGAAGCCACTTCAGGTGGGAGGCAAGTTGCGAGCTATAGGCAGACAGCTCTGGGACGTGGACTCGACTGGACGCATGATGAGAGAAAGGCGTTGTGTGGTTTCTGTGCCTGAAAGTCGAGTGTCTGGACATCTTGAGAGATAGACTGTGAGCTGTATTGTGCATGTAAGTGTATTGAAGTGTAAAGTATATCTTGTAGTGATCATCGTATTTGTATAGGATCTGTAAATAAATCCATTGAACGTTGTGTCGTTGAGTCTTAAGTCGAATCACGTTGTACTTGTACTGTCTCACATGTGTTAGGTTAGCGAGCCAAGTTTAAGACCCTGACAAGAGCCATACAGCACAACTGGTCTGATCAGTGTTTTGTATATTGTGATCTTTGTGTTACGAGATAGCGCCTTTGATTTTAGTAGATGTTGTAGTGCATAGTATATTCCAGAATTGATTCTAGTTTGTATTTCTTCCCTTATGATGTTGGAGCAGTTGGAGATTGTACCCAGGTATTTGTATGTTTCCGTTCTTTTAATGGTCATATTATCTATTTGAATGTGGCCAGAGTTTTTAGCCATTCCTTCTCTTGAAATTACCATATATTCTGTCTTATCTTGGTTGATAACCATCCCCATCTGTTGGGCTTTTTCCTTTAAGTGAGTCAATATTTCCAATCTCTTTTGTTCATTTTCCCCTATAATATCTATATCATCTGCATAACCAAGCAGCTTGGAAGTTCCTCCAATAGCACATTCCTCCTTTACCTTCCTTACAACTTTCTCTAGAGCCAGATTCAAGAGTAGCGGCGATAGTGCATCACCCTGTTTCAAGCCAGATGTTATTTGGAAGGGGTCTGATTTCCTGCCTTTATATGTTACTATATTATAAGTATCTTCCATGTATAGTCTGGTAATGTTGATTAACTTCCTTTGTAATCCAAATTACCGCATAGCATTCCATAGACTATTCCTATGGATACTATCATAAGCCTTTTAAAATCCACAAAAATGTTATGGAGATCTCTTTTATATTCCCAATTTTTCTCGGTTATTTGTCGTAAGATAAGCAGGAAATAACAATAAAAAAAATAATAACAGTTAGGTATGTATAACGCAAGCGAATAAGTGAGAGATAACTAATACAGACACAGTGTACATACATACCTTACAACGATTTTGTGTTCTTTGTAAGATTTGTAGTGTTTATTATCTCTCACTTTTACGTAAAATATACCCATACCTAACTGTTGGTACTTTGTAACAATTTTTTTTTTATTCCAGAGCATTTCGTGACCTGGTTTCGAATCGACTGCACAATCAATACAACTACTAAACGCAGCCTCCACAGACTAAGCTAAAAGAATGAACAAGTCGAGTTAATGTAATCAAGAAAACAGACTATCTTGAATTTTATATTTAACTTTATTTTGCAAACCAACTTAACTGTTAAGCAGCCAGTAAAGGTAATGTAAGCAATACTAGAGGCATTGAAACAAAACCAATCATTACAATCCATGGACAAAACAGCTCACAGCCATAGAGAACTCAACACAAAATATCAAAGACAAGAAACGACATGTTCTCAATAAATCTACATGGGTTGTAATTAAGGAGGAGGGGTATTTTTTTTGAATAATTACAGTAATATACAAGATACGATAAAAATTACAAAACAATAAATTAGTTGTAAAAAAAAAACGAACACAAAGAAATCATGGAATATGTCACAATTATAGTATTATAACATATAGACATTATTTTTGTTATATCAACTAATGTTATATAAATCACCTATACCCATGCAAATGGCAGCCGTTTACTTAGACAATATATGAATTTACAAAAGCTACAGAAGACACGGAATAACATTTATGATCAATTTACAGCAAGGAAACATTTGGGTATGAACGTAAACGAAGATTCACAACAATATGGATAATGGATAAGTATGTTACATAGTATTTCTGCACCGACATTACACTACCAATGTCAAACATGGATGCTAACCGCAACGAACCAACGAAAAATCATAACAACGGGGATGAGATGCATTAGAAGAGATGTGGGAGTAACAGTGAGAGATAGAATTATGAATTAGAAAATTAGAAGACGATGTCTGATATCAACATGCTGTTCATTAAAAAACAAGGGACGCAGAGGTGTTTCCAAGGCACCAGGGCCGGGTTATATACTGGCCAAGACCTATTGACGCGTCCTCGTCGAGCGTCCTGGGCAACAGGTCCCTTTGGGGTCCTGGCTAAAGTCAATAGGATCGCCGATTCCTCCGAAGTCAGAGAGTGTCTGCCTGTACGGCGAGGAACCACCAGTCTGCACACCAATAAGCCAGACATGGGACAACGGATACTCATGCAAACCTCAGGTCCTGTATGACATCACACTGATGTTGGACAACAGGATGTCTTCATCCGACATACAGGACTTCGCGTTGGAGCTCAAGCCAACGAACGCAAGCAAGCAAGCAAGCAAGCAAGCATTAAAAAACAACAGATTAAGTTGTTTGGCCACCTCACAAGAATGCCCTAGTACTATCTACCATAAAGAGCTACATTGAAGAAATATGAGGATTACAGAGCAAGGAAAAGACCATAACAAAATTGAGTGCTGGTATGTAAAACAATCTAAGAGAAATTAAGACCAACTTAAAAGAGCACATAAAAGAGCTGTGTGTCTCTCCTCAACACTTCACTGAGGTAAATGGAGGAAGAAGAAGAAAAAGAAGAAGAAGAAGAAGAAGATAATGATGATGATGAAGACCAGTAAAGGATGAATTGATGGTATCAAAAACAACCTTTGAAAAATGAAGACCAATCTACAAAGTGCATTGGAAAGAGCGCATACAAGATTTTTCTCTGGATCCTATTCTGTTTTAATTGTATCTATAACTCGATTACGAAGCTACCTTGTGGACAATTATGAAATAAATAATTTCGACATCAGTGGAAAGGGGGGGGGGGGGGGGGGTGCGCTGACGAAGTTGACAGGAAACTGCGCTTGTAATGAGCTCGGTCTGATGCCTTTCGACGACTGGACTCGTTGCTGGCTAAAGTGGGGAAGGATTGACCTCTTATTTCGCCGCGCATTCAGGCCCAAAAATATGATGGCTCTTATGTCGTTAGTCGTGGTTCCAACATCACAGCAAAGGGTCGTCCCCATTATGCTCCTTTCCCGTGCCAGTGAATATCACATAAAATGTTCCTCAGTGCCCCATATGAAAAGTATAAAAGACAGGAGACTCGACAAACAACGGCCCGCTCAGGCACACTGTGCATAATGCTGCCGCCAGAATGTCACCACAAAAGTCCTCTACGAAACATACAGTTCATCCTTGATTGAACTGACAGTCACTTTCTCAACCAGAGGTTCACCTACAAAGTCTTTATGTTTCTGGATGTTGTTGTTCCGTTTCTAGACGTTTCCTAGCCAGCCACGCTTTTCCCTCCGAAATGCAGTTCACGCAACAAAACAACTCGGACAGGTGTGAAAACAATTTACTGTACATAATGCCGTCGCCAGAATGCCACACAAAAGTCATAGAGTTCAACCTTGATGGAAACGGCAGTCACTTTCCCTTATCCCCACACAAAAGTCCTCTAAGGACCATAGAGTTTAACCATGATGGAAACGGCTGCCACATTCCCTCATCCCCACACAAAAGTCCTCTACGGAACATAGAGTTTAACCTTGATGGAAATGCAGTCACTTTCCCTTATCCCCACACAAAAGTCCTCTACGGAACATGCAGTTCAACCTTGATGGAAAGGGCTGCCACATTCCCTCATCCCCACTCAAAAGTCCTCTACGGAACATGCAGTTCAACCTTGATGGAAAGGGCTGTAAAATTCCCTTAGCCCTTGGCTCTTATCACATCAACAACCAATAGAAAGACACTGCTTCGGGGCAAATGAAATTAACCTTTGTCATCAATATCGCACGCACGCACACCTTTATTATATTTCACAATCAAGATATTAGATTATGTAATTCCTAATCATTAATTAAACACACACATATTGACATAAATAAAAAACATCATTGCTTCAACTGTAAACATTATCGAAACTTATTTCAGAATATGAATATGACATTTAAAAAATATATACATAAACAATTTCACACGTTACAGTTGATAATAGCTGATTATACATGAAAATCACAAGTTAGTGGACATGGCCACATAACGTTAACTTCACATAAGTGTCAATTATCGCTTTCCATATCGCAAACCAGACTTGCCTGTCGGGCCAGTGCTCACGTGTTCGAATCGAACGAACAAACTATATTTTCTAAGGGTCATAAATTGGACAGATGATTTTTGGCGTCGTCTCGCTTTGAACTCAAGCGTAGTCCAAACAAGTGCTATTTCGTCTAGTGCACTGGGCTGATTTTTGTGTGTGGATTAGCTTTCCGTATTACATGTGTCCCTCGCCGTTCCGGCTAACACACTCTGACATCCGAAGCACTTGTGATTTACGTCTCAAAGTCAGTGACGAGAAGTCAAAATTTTAGCCCAACTGACGGGTGTAGGGGTTGAACTCGCTACCCCGGCATCAGCAAAAATAAGCACACCAGAGATGAGATGATCATATGGCTGGAATCACAACATTAAGAACGATTGTTTGTAATCCATTCGCCCACTCTGACTTCCAATGCGATGCTTTGCAATGGACCTGCTGTATGATGTTTATGTCCATTTATTCATGACGTACACATCATGTGCTGTGGCGAAGGGACTCAATTCATAATCCCGCAAACCGCGTTCGAAACACAGTTGCGGGGCGATTTGGAATCAGACCGCATTTCGTTGATTCTCATAGTGCTATGGGTGCCGGTCGTTCCGAAAGCAGTAACAAAATACTGCCCGTAAACTTGCCAAGAAATCACAAACAGTAAAAAATTCGACGTCCTATAAAAGATATACGACTAACAGCTGTTACTATAACACTTTCTACATGCAGTTATATATATTATTGTATATTGTATTTTCTATACCCTGTGCCGTGTCTCCACCTTAACGTGGTAGAGGAGTTTGAGGCGGTAGCACAGCTACTGGTAGGGTCGTCCATAGGAGACAGGTCAAGGGATAGGAACCAGACGAAGAGAGACACAAACCTGCTGCATTGTAGGTAGACTAGGGACAAAGGCTATGGAGAGCACACCCGAACAATTCTGGTCGAAGTCGGATTACTGAACCACAGGCTCGATGATAAAACATTATTTTCTATAGCCCCTCTTACATTCGGCCCATCTTTCCATTCATTATCGCATGTTTATTATATGTTATGTGTTATGATTATTGTTCATTGTCCTGGACTCCCAGATCGTCCCATCCTAAAAGGGAATTAATGAATCACACACACACACACACACACACACACACACACACACACACACACACACACACACACACACACACACAACACACGTGGTGGAAATGCTAAGAGCCCTCACTTTTAAACTTTCGATGCGCTGACCGCGAGGTAGGGCGTTCAATTCCTTCACCGGCATTGAATTTAGCTTGAACGTTGACTTCTTGTCCAGAAAGCAATGGCAATGGCAAACTACTGAAAGGAGAATTGACTAGAAAATCAATCTTGGGGTTGATGGCAACGTCCTGCAACATTTTAGTTAGCTCCAAGAATCCACCGGGAAGAGAGACACACCAGTCGTGCAGAAAGCAATGACAAACTACTGCCCGTAAACTTGCAGGCTAACAATTTACCCAAGCAAGTTAAAAGGTTGCTGAAAGCTCAAGACGTAGTCCGAAGCACAGGGAGATAGAAATCAAGGGAAAACCACCACATTGCCATATCCCAAGGCACTCAGTAAAATTAGTTGCATGTACTTTGAAGGACGTTGCAATCAACCCCAGCACGTATTGAGTGTTTGTGACGGTCTAGGCAATGTTACGTTCAGTAGTCGGCCATTGTTTTCTAACGGCCGAAACCTCACACCATCGAAATCAACGCAAAGTGATCTGATTTTAAATCAACCGCAGTTTATTTGGAACCATCGACTCGATGTGTCGGGGATTTGTGAAATTACCGCTTAAGCCACAGACAACTACCAAACTGAATATGGCAACACAAATGAATATTCAACATCACAACGGTTTGAGAAGAACAGCGCGGAATGCATGGTTCTTGGATGAAGACGCAGGGGTTGCCCAGCACGAAGATGGACAAGGACACTGCAGACAGGTTTTGGACATAATAGTGTATGACATAACAACACTTTACTGTGGGATCTGATCACAGCGACGCTCTGCAATGGGCCTGGTACATGATAATGATGTCTAAGTATTCATGACGTACACTTTATGCAACCTGGGACAACTCTCACATCATTTACAGGTTAAAATCTGTATGCCTTATGCACTTATTATTTTAACTATTTTTATCATACTGGTCTGATCAGTCAATTTCGCAGCTACCGTGGGTTGTAGTTTGTATGCCTTTTTTAATAGCACGATGTAACAAACTATCGGCTGCCAAAACGAGAAGGTGACAATGTAAATGTTATCATACATAGCTGTTATTTAACTATTTCTATCTGTTTCCATTAACGACCGCTAGGAAATAGTGGCTAACAATAGTCGCCTCACATCGTGAAAGAGTTAAGCGCGATTTGTGTGTGTGTGTGTGTATGTGTGTGTGTGCGCGCGCGCTGGCTTTGAACCCGAGCGTAATCCACAGACGTGCTGCTACTACTAGAAGTTGCTACAACTAGTTAGTACTCTGGATTTATTCTGCGTCAGGGTTAGTTTTCCATATTACCAGTGTCCACAGACGTCAGACGAACCCACTCCGATTTCTGAAGTCTTGTAATTTACGACACCAAGTCAAGGTCGAAAAGTCAACTTTTAAGACTCCTCAATCAATAGCGACCGAAGTGGTTCAGTCTCGTGTTTCGAAAGTTTGGGTTCGATTTCGTAATCAGCCATTTTATGTTCACGAGTGCAATTTTCCCCTGAGATTCCTGTTGTCGCTGGAGCTACGGAGTTCGTGCTTTGTGCGAAGCTTACGGCAAACTGCCTTATGGAAAGAGAACGATTCACATGAGAAAATTCCCAGTTCAATAAGTCGATCCAAATCAATGGCGTATTTGTAAAATTCTATTCTTTCTAATTTGTTAAATGGTTTTGCAGAAACTAGAAGTTCTGTCTTTACATATTTTCAAAAATTCTGGGAAGTATCAATCGTAACCGAGGAAACATCTAGTTGTTTCTGCGGCAGGTGTGGGACGTCCATATCCTAACCGTTGACGGCTATGGCCGAGGGATTAATGAACGCTGTTTTAAAAATCCCCCCACATAACAGTTCGAAGTTTCGAAATCAGTCGCAGACGATTTTGGAGCTGGCCGCTTTGCGTTGATTTTGATGGTATGAGCGTCGGCCGTTCTAAAAGCACCGGCAAACTACTGAACGAACAACTGCCTAGTAAATCACAAGCAGCCAATAGATGCTGGAATTGATTGCAACGTTCCGTAAAAGGACACGCGGTTAACTTAACTGTTAAAACATGTCCAAACGACTTTAATATTTGGAGTGTAGAGTCAAAGCAGTAATGGAAAAGTCGGAATATGTAAGTGAAACGAAAATCAGTTGCAAGCAAATTTGATTGTGATTAAGACTGCGTGCACCCGTACTTGATTGTGTGCTTGTGTCTGTGTGTGGTGATTATCATTCGTTTAATTGATAAGAATTTAATTAAGACACGCTTTACAGGCCGGATGCCGTGTTGTGTTGAGCCGAGGCTCACAAGTGTTTCGTGAATTGAATTTTAGAGGGGTTGATTAGAGGGATATAACTGTACACCTAACATATGAGGACCGGGCTCCCTGGTCTAGAGTGTAGCGACTGTCTCCGTAATCCCGGATAATCTCGTGAGTAACGTGACATGCGCGAGAATCGGTGGCTGTTCTAGCCGCATCGGTTGCCCAGAAAGCAATGGCAAACTACTGAGTGTAATCTTGCCAAGAAATTAACAATCAGCTGAAAAATGCTGATGTTGACAGCGATGTCCTGTAAAAGGATATGCGAACAAAACAAACAAACAAAAAGAAAAACATATGAGGACTTTAGAGATGTGGTGTGGGTGTCGCAGTGGTAGAACATTGGCAAAAAGACCTAGTGCCGCTTGGGTCAATGATTGAAACTTTGTAAGGCAATCTTGGTTAAGCATCTCAAAGCAGCGCGCGTGCGCGTGTGTGCGTGCGTGTGTGCTATTGGTTATATGTGGGGCGTGTGTGTCTGTTTGTTTGTGTGTGTGTGTGTGTGTGTGCGTGTGCGTGTGTGTGAAAATATGTCCGCAACAAAACTGATGCTGTAACGAATGCCTACATGCAAGTATAGAAGAGGAAAGGTTATTAAACAAAAATTATGATTATGTAGGAGCAGCAAAGAACTCTTTAAAAAAAAAGTCTTAAACCTCGAGAGGATCGGCTTCATTGCATTGGGTTGTATCCCATATGGCTCGGTCTCTTTCCGCAGGGCGGCCTGCGAAAGCGTCGGACAAAACACGAACTCCATAGCTCCAGCGACGACCCCCATGAGTCTCCTAGAAAAATGCACCCGTGAACCGAAATACGTAGACAGCAATCCAACCCACGACCTTCAGAGCGCAAGGCAGACGGCTTGACCACTTCGCCACGGAGACTCTCGCAAAGAACTCTATTCCAAGCTTTGGGATATATTTGGTACATAATGATAGTTCTATATTTTATAGAACAATTGACTCTCTATGGGTGATATGATCAATACGACACCAAACTCCTTTACTTCTCAGGATATTTTCTCGTTCCCATTTCAGGCCAGCTAATCCGGAAGGCCAGGTCAATCTGCTTTTAAATACCCGCAGTAGGCGTGGTGGTAGGGAGCTACAGTTTGTGTTCCAATAATTGTTGTATTTGAGAGACTCCGTGTCGGAGTAATTAAGTAAAGTAATTTACTAAGTAAAATTAGTTAGTTAGTTAGTAAGTCGAGGTTCCAACTTCACGGCAACGGGTCGTCCCCATTATATTCCATTCCTGTGTCAGTGAATATCATACAAAATGCTCCCCATTGTCCAATGTGAAAAGTAGAATAGATAGGTGTCTCGACAATCCAACAGCCCGCACAAGTAATTTGTGCAAAAAAAAGGACATGGCTTTATGAATGAACACGTAGTATTAAACGTGACCAGAAAAAACAACCATAGCTTCATTAATGAACTATTGACATTAAAAACGCATTGGTGAAACAAACAGACATGATAGACCTATATAAAACAGTTATTGGTTCTAATTATCACTAGATGGAGAAAGAAAAAACGGGCCTGGCATAATATTTCAAATGAACTTTTGATGTTTAAGAAAGCTTTAAAAATGACCAGAAATGAAATGGCTTAATAAATAAACTTTTGGTTTAATCAGGCTTAGAAATATGAGCAGACATGACACGAGTTTATAACTTAACTAGCTCTTTGTGATAAACATGGCATGGGTAAATGTCAAGATTTGTAATAGCTTAACATCAACACTTGGTGTTAAACGCAGTCTGGAAATAAAAACAGATATGCAATGGTTACAAATGAACTCTTATCGTTAAATTTCAGCTTTAAAAATAACCAGGTATGCAATGAGTTTTTAATTGAACTCTTTGTGTTAAAAACGGCCTGGAAATATAATAAGACGTGCAATGGCTATACATGAACTCTTAGTTAAAAGTGGCTTAAAATGCTACATTTGCAGCGGCTATAAATTAACTCTTGGTGTTAAAAATAGCTTAGAAAAATAACCCGGTATGGCATGGCTTTATAAATGAATTATTTGTACGAAACATGACATTGAGGCCGGAGGGGGCGGGGCGGGGGTGGAGGGAGGTGTGAGGAAAGAATCAGATATGATATGGTATCTTCTTCTTCTTCTTTTGTTCGCTTGTAATATGTCTATAATTGCATTTTTGTCTCTTGCATGAATTTAAGTCTTTTTTTTTAAAGTTCACTCAGCGGTCCATAGAGACGATCTTCCACATATTGTTTTATATATATACTCTTGATTCGTAACTAGGTTTAGAAAAATAGTCAGACTTGACTTTATAGATGAACTCTTGGTATTAAACATGGCTTAGAAAAATAACCAAACATGCAATGACTATAAATGAAATATTGGTGCTAAAGATGGTTTGGAAAAATAACCAGATATGCAATCGCTATGATTGAAATCTTGGGTTAAAAATGGCTTGGAAATATAACCAGCTTTGCAATGACTATAAATAAACTCTTGGTGTTAATCAAGGCTTGGAAAAATATATCACTGTAATTGAGGACTGAACCACAATGCCGTTCCTTTCTGACATTTCAGAAGCCTTTTATCAATTATAATAAACAGCTAGATGAAAATGCATTTAATCATGTTTACAGAAAGATTAAAACACGATAATCGGAGATTAAAACAAGCGTTGAGAAAGCATGTTCTGAATAGAAATTGAATAATTCACTCCATATTATATGGCATTATTCAATATGCCAGCGTGCTTTCTATCATTATGTCATGCAATTTGGTATTCAATGATATGAATAAAACATTTATCGGGGTTTATTTTTTCCCAGAAGGTATTTATTATCCAGTTTAGTAACGCAAAATGACAATGATGCCTGGGAACCATGACACAAGTTGACCAGTCTCTTGGGTTTCGAGAAGACTAAAATAGACACGCTTAGTGTGGGGGAAGGGGGGAGTAGGGATTACTTTGGATGGTCAGAAGACTTCTGTTGTGTAAATTATTTTGGGGGAGAGCACTAACGCAATCCCCCATCACACTAATTAGTGTGTAGCAGGATATACTTTTATTTAACAAACTGATGATATAAAAATCTTTGGTAGTCTCTCTTGTGTATTGTTGCAGTTTTCTTCTGCTCAATCTTATTTCTTATTCACAGTTGAGTATAATTGCACTGATTATTCAGTTCACGCGTATTTATCGTTGTAGCGATTCTCTGTGTATTCTCACCCCCCCCCCCACCCGCTCACTGTTGTATATAATTGCACTGATTCTCCAGTATGTATAGTTGCAATCATCCTCTGCTCATTCTTATCTCTCCCTCACTGTTGTGTATAATTGCACTGATTCTCCAGTATGTATAGTTGCAATCATCCTCTGCTCATTCTTATCTCTCACTCACTGTTGTATATAATTGCACTGATTCTCCAGTATGTATAGTTGCAATCATCCTCTGCTCATTCTTATCTCTCCTCACTGTTGTATATAATTGCACTGATTCTCCAGTATGTATAGTTGCAATCATCCTCTGCTCATTCTTATCTTTCACTCACTGTTGTGTATAATTGCACTGATTCTCAACAGTCGAAATGAGATACCTGAGAAGAATTCTCAACATATCAAGACGTGAGAAAATCAGAAACGATGAAATCAGAAGTAGGAGTAATAGCAACACTAGATTTCATCAGTTTGGCCACATAAGTAGGCTACCAACTAACAGTATACCAAAACAAGCAATAATGTACAGACCAAATGGAACCAGAAGAAGAGGCCGACCATATAAATGATGGACAGAGGGAATAACAGAGTCATGGGAATCTCGATATATGAAGCGGGCACTCCCCCGCTGTTTATGTTTCACCTCGACACCGCAAGGTACAAGAGAAACAAGATGAGATGAGAAGAACAATAATTCTTACTTTCAGCTTATTGCTGATAGTCCATACCTCACTACCATATAATAATATATGATTTACATAGCTTTATTGATTCAATTTGAACCGATAAGATATATTTGTTGCTAACATATTTCGCGTGTTATATAATACCATTTTGGTCATTTCAATTTAATTCTGGATTTCGTTTCGCATCTGCAAATAATCTACTATTACGTGACCAAAAGAAGAGAAAATCCATCACGTACCCAAAATAAATACTCCGTGACTGAGATAAAACCTACTTTCTATGACAGGCCCTTCAACATGGCACAACAAAGCCACCGTGCAATCAATTCCCAACTGTAGGAAACCACTAAGGGAAATGACACAAGTTCTACATGAAGGCGGAAATTACCGGGGTTAGAAAATCCTAGAGACAACAAAACATAAAGTTGCACTAGCAGTCTGCACGCGCAAATGACCGAGCTGGATGTGCCATTTAAATGCAGAGTATAGGAATAGTGGACTTTAAAAAATGGTTAAATACGATGATCTGGTTTCTATACTGAAGTTTATAGTACAGGGGTGGAAACCAACTGTCAGTGACATATTCATTTGGCAAAGAATGAAAATGACCCAGTGGGATTTCCATAATCTCGGCTCAAAAGTCAGCTTTTGTGCACGTTAATTTTAGAAAGTGAGCCAGTGGGGGAACACAGGGCCGAGGTAGTTACGTGGTATCCCACACGCTTGTCTAATCAGTGGTCCAGGCTGCCAAGGTCCTTGGTGTTGGGGTTACAGACCACATCAAAAACTTTGGTCTAGCCCTTATCCAGAACCTTGTGCTGTAACGGACGATGGCGCAAGGTATATTTAAGAACCCGAAAAATCAAGTTACTGGAGTAAAGGACAGGGAAAAAAGACATCATCTTCATCATCAAGTGCCCTGCCAGCTGGCGTAGGCATTCATGGATCTCCATAGATCTTGGTCTTTGGTTTTCTGGATCAACTCTGCTGATGATATTCCTCCATGCCACCGTCTCAATCCATCCAGCATCATTTCTCTTGGTTTGCCTCTGCCTCTCTTCCCCTCGATCTTTTCCAGTTGACACTATGTTCTCCAATGACTCTCTTCTCATCACATGACCAAAGAAAGCTGTTTGCCTCTTTCGTATTGTTGTATATAATGTTCTAGTTTCATTAGCCTGTCTCAGGCAGTCGTCGTTAGTTACTCTGGCAGTCTAAGGAATTCGCAACATTCGTCTCAGGAACCACATCTCTGTTACTTCTAATTTCTTCTTAATGTGTTGGAAAAAAAAAGGTAGCATGAAAATTGATGCCCAAGAAACTAAAACTCTTAGAGGCAGTAACATTAAAGAAGGACCCAGAGAAAGGAATCAGAGCATGCACTAAATTAACAGCTAAACCAGTTTCACTAGTCACTAGAGCATCGGGCACTCTCCATATTCAAACCTTAAATAATATATAATACATCTTGATGCACTATTTACACTTAAAAAATACACAATATCCAGAATATGGTGGTCTCCGTGGCTGAGTGGTTAAGCAATCTGTCTGCTTCATATTCAAAAGGTCGGAGGGAGGGGGGAGGTGGGGTGGGTTTTTTTTTTTTAAAACTCATCATTCGGTTTATGAATGCAGTTTTTTCGGAGATTCCACTGTTGTCGTCGCCAAAGTTACGGAGTTCGTGGCTCTCGACGGGCAGTTAGATGCTCTTTGGAGTTAGTAGAGCTATATGGGATAACACCGGGGGCAACAATGTCGATCCGCCTGCATTTTAACCCGTTAACCATCCAGCCTATCCATAATATACACGGTAAATTGCGTCCTTTTACTTTAATGTAATGTACACCTATTCCAGATGCACGGTACGCTTGGGAAAATTAAGGCCTTCATATATTCTAGGTTACAATTGGTTGCGGTGATAGGTTCCTTTTTTGATCGCCTTTTCTTCCCAGTTAATCTCCATAATATTCTGACAATTACGTTGTATCCATTTTATTACACCGTGTCTACCCTAAAGCTCAAATCACCAAAACAAAAACAAAAAAACAAAAAAAAATGCCTGCCATTATCAGGGATCGAACCCAGACCACTGTCTCGGTAAGTGACGAAGCATGGAAGCACAATCACCATCACCATACCCCTTTACATCCCAGGTTATTTTCTGGCTCCCATTTTAGGCTGCGTCGACCTGGACGCCCAGTTCCGTGTAAAACGAATGCATCTCGAAAGTGTTCGAACACAATACCACACGGCCGGAAGGCAAGTGCACTGGCCGCTACATGGACGGTGCCGGCTATTATTGTGATCAAGTCTGTTAAAAACCTAAACAGCAGGTCCGCATGGTCGAATGGGTAAGAACGCGTGTTCTTAAACATCCGCTGGGCTGATGCCGAGGTAAGGGGTTCAACCCCTACACCGGACAGCTGGACTAAAATGGTGATCTGCTGACCTTGACTCTGAAGTCAGAGTGAGTTCGCCTGATGGCGAGGGACACTGTTAAAATGGAAAGCTAATCCACATGCAAAATGCAGTCCATCACTGCTATAAATAGTGTGTATGGACTACGCTTGAGTTCAAAACAAACGAGCGCAAAAAAAAAAAAACGAAACAAAACAACCCGCCCCAGTAACTTTGCTTCTAATTGTATGTTTGCTACAGTTTCAGCAGAGCTGCGATCTCATTGTGGTTGACCAGCGCTATCGTTTTTCTATTGCAGTACAGTTATATCTATTAAGGTTTCTTCTACTTCTGCTGCCGTTTAGCTCGCCATGAAGCATAGACGTCCAACCATTGCTGTACCCTCCATGCCCTCCCCATATTAGTAATTAATATTTCTAAATCTAAAAATGAAGACTAAAAGGAAGAGGAAAATGAAGAAGAATATAAGAGAGAGAGAGAGAGAGAGAGAGAGAGAGAGAGAGAGAGAGAGAGAGAGAGAGAGAGAGAGAAGAGGAAGAAGGAGAAGAGGAAGAAGAAGAAGGAAAAGAAATGGAAGTAGAAGAAGAGGAGGAGGAGGAAGAAGATGAGGAAGAGCTGAAGGAGTTGGAGGAAGAGGAATCAGAGGAGAAAGAAGAAGTGAAAGATAAAGACGATTAAGAAGAAAAGGCGAAAAAAAAAGAAGAGGAATAAGAATATATAGAAATGGAAGTAGAAAAAAAGTCACTTAAAAGTCGACAGGGTCGACTTCATTGCACCGGGTTTTATCTCATATGGCTCGGTCTCCTTCCGCAGCACGGAAAGCGTCGCACAAAGCACGAACTCCGTAGCTTTTAGCGACGACCCACAGGAGTCTCCGAAACACTTAACTCGTAAACCGAAAGGTGCGGCCCGGAATCGAACATACAACCTTCGGAGCACAAGCCAAACGGCTTGACCACTTCGCCACAGAGACTCCTCTATGGAAGTAGAAGAGAAGGAGAAGAAGGAGAAGCAGAGAAGTGGGAGGAGGAAGAGTAATACGAGAAGGAAAATGAAGAGAAAGGTAAATAAGAATAGAAAGAGGAATAAGAATAGGGGAAAAAGAAGAGGAAGAAGAAGAAAAAGAAATGTAAATAAAGGAAGAATAAGAAGAAGAAGAAGAAGAAGAAGAAGAAGAAGAAGAAGAAGAAGAAGAAGAAGAAGAAGAAGAAGAAGAAGAAGAAGAAGAAGAAGAAGATAGTTATTAAATAAATTACACGTTAATTTTACATGAATAATGGATTGAATAATCTCACGAATTATTCAGTTATTATAATTCAGTTTGCAATTTAACATCACAGTCCATATACTAGAATCTCATTAATAAGCTGACAGACATGAAACATCCAAAGGTATTTGCTGAGGATCAAATGTTATGCTTGCTGGCACAGCTCTGGCATGTGCTGGGTGTGTCATGTTACAATATTACATTCAAGCAAATGTTTACACAACGAACAGATATCGTCTCTATTTATTGTTATCGATATTCAAATTGTGGTGTATGAATATCTGAAACATAGTATGAGACAACGGCGGAATGCTTTAGAAGTACAATGTCCGTCTGTGACTTAAAAAAAAATAAAATTCCAGGAAGTGGTTGCAGTTTGTGGAAGAATTGTACGAAACATAGAGCCCTGTAAAGTTATGTTTTTCACCCACCCCTGGGCTGGGCCAATAGATTAAACGCAATACATCTCGGATAGGAAGTCTCGGTGGCGATTTGGTTCGGCTGCCTGCCTCGCGCTCCGAAGGTTGTGGGTTCGATTCCGGCCTACGTTGTTCGCTTCACGAATGCAAATATCTCGGCGACCCCAGAGGTTTTGTCACTGGAGCTGCGGAATCATGCTTTGTGTGACGCTTTCGGCAGACCAACCTGCGGAAAGAGACCTAGCCGTATGAGATAAAACCCGGCGCAATTACCATTAAAAAAATATGGAATAAGCGCTAAAATAGAGTAAGTGTTATGTATTCAAAGTATAGGTAAGGGCGGAGACGGTTAGGTGTTGCCATGTCCACCTTTGACCCCAGCAGACTTGACTCATATTACTATTTGGACTATGTGGATTTCTGTAAAAAAATAAGAAACGGAGGGTATGCTTAAACAAGGACGAAACGCCCGGAGATCTCCTGTATACATTACGGAGCGTTAAAATTCTCTAGACACACGGTAGCTGAAAAGAGCAGGCCGAACAAACGGCTGTTCTGGCAAAGTGTCAACATTAGAATAAGAATATTTGTAGCGTGTGCAATTCTAGTTTACACAGTTTTGGATGATTGGCAGTGCTACTGAACTCGTGCACGGCGCTGACACTCTCTTTGTGTGATCTATGGAAGGAGGCTGGATACTTTAAGGAGATATATATGTGGGAAACTACTGAACGTAAACTTGCCAAGACATCACAACGGCAGAAATGCTGGTGTTGACTATAAAGGATACGCACGCACGCCCGCACACACGCACGCACGCACACAAACACACACACACACACACACACACACACACACATATATATATATATATATATTTGTGGGAGTTGACATTGATCCTTAAACCACCCCATTCCTCGCAACAACAATTTAAAAATAAACGAAAGCAAAAAAAAAAAAAAAACAACAAAAAAAAAAACAACAAAAAAAAAAAACAGAAAACTAAACAACATCCTAAAACCCAAACACACACACTCAGATTAAGAGATAAAAATCAGATACGTGTATCATACAACAATGCTGATACAGCCGATAAGTTAGACATTGGACACAATGCAGTAATCTCCCCACAATCACCAACAAATGTAAGTTGCCTATCGATGTTTGCTTCAAAGTGACATTTGAGAAGTAGTCAGCTGCAACCAACAAAGCAAATTATATCCGCCTAAATGCCTAAGCTAATCTACTAAGTAAACAAACCAAATACTCAGACCAGAAATGCGGTGAAATCTCATTGCAACAAAAATAACAAGCACGCTTTGAACTTCATATCTAAGCTATCAGAAATTAAAATTAAGAATGATATTTAACTCATGGTGGCATTTAATGAACCATTAACAAGAGATTGACATAAAGCACATGCTTTTACAAACTTCATCGCTAAAGAAGAAAAAAAAAAACACAACAAAAACATTGCAGGAATAAGATACCACAACCTACATCCAGAAGTATAGTAAGGTCTTAGATCTGACCGTAGGACAACACGGTACTACCTGCTTTCTGTTAGCACCGTATGTTGAGCGGCGCTCACCAAACCCGACACCCCAAGCGCTATTGGGAGGGTACAAGCCTGACAGCAGTACATGGAAATGCAATCTTAAGGCTAAATGTCATAACAGGGCGGACCAGGCTCTAAGCGGTGGTTGGCAACTGGTCTAGGATGGAAGCTCCGACAGGCGGACAGTTAGAGCATTGCTTTGCTGACCCGACAGCTGCTGTAGCTTGTTTTATTCGAGATGTATTGGCGTTACCTTTCTTCTGGAATAAACTAGGCAGGCCGAGAGAAGGATCATGCTGCATGGGCAACACATGGTCTCTATATTCAAACAAGGTTTTTGAGATTTAACCCAGTTTAAAAAAAAAACTATGATCTACGAAGACGGCAAGGTGCCTGTCATATAGAAGACCACGAATGCGGCTTTCTCCATTAAGCAGCAGAAACAACAGCATTATAAAAGGATCAAAGTCGAGCATGATTAGATTTCGAAAGAGGCACCACTCCAAAGGACATTCTTATCAGCTCCGTCTGACCCCTGTTACGTCAAGAACCCGAGAACCTAATGCCCTTTAAGCATAGCATATTGGCAGACAAACTGATCAACTATTCATCTCCTCCGGCGTCGAAGTAACGCTTCAGTATACCTGAGACAAGTCGGATTTCTGTTAAATGATGAAACTACTAAACTTATGAAAACTGATATCGCACCTAGTCAATATAGACCAATCACCACATTACAAACGCCTTGAGGTGTAAAGACGTCTGGACTGTAACTGACCCAATAACCCACAGACAGCCGGCAGGTCAATACAAACATGGGCCTAACACCCAATGTCCAATACGATTAAATGTGTACAACTGTTGTACTTTACTGTCAAAAACTGTCATTTACTGCCAATATAGTACCTTGCGGTGTATGGCAGAGGGGTCTTTGAGCCTGAGGAATAAAGGCCGCCTGGCTAGTACTTTACTATTCTACCAATATAAGGTAGCGTAGTGGCTAGACGCCCGCCTGGCCACCCAGTGTTCATGGATTCGATTCCCACCGGGTGGTATTCGAATGTGTAAAAACGACCTGGGGTCACAGGTCGACCTAGCCCAAAATGGATACCAGAAAATGTCTTCGCAGTCGACGTTATTCTGACCACATCACCCATTTTCAGAACTTCACTCCCCCCCCCCCCCCCCCCCCTTTCATATTTCCTCCCTAAAAATCCCCCCACCCCTACACAGTATACGTAAAAATGGAAGGTAAATATGTTAAAACAGGTCTAGACATCCACATAAAACGTGATATGTGACTTTATAAAATGAATTTTAGAAGGATGAGACATGCATAAATGTAAAATATGAAGGGAAAAGTAATATTAAGTAATCGGTTCTTGTATTAACGGGATCTTGAAATGGGGGGGGGGGGGATTCCCCACCGGTTGAGAACCATTGGTATAGAGTGTATCTTTAATGACTATGCAGTGTTTGAAAATATTGCCGGTCCAAGTTTTGTATTCACCCTCTGTAAAGTTCATGCAACATAATAGCAATATTTCAAACACTGCATAGTCATTAAAAACACACCCTGTATGTACATATATGAATCTACCACCCGATGGACCTAAGGCTTGTAGAATACCCCTTTCCTATTTTCCTCTTAACTACACTACAGACCTGCCAACAGACCTCCAGAAACAACTACAACCAAGAATGGCTGCACTAACGAACTACACCAAAAAACAAGACACTCAGTCTCAGACATCACTGGAAACCAAACCCTTAGGACCCAATTAACCAACTCAAGATAAGAAACCCGAGACCATCTTCCAGCTGAGGTCAGGCAAAGCCCCAAACAACAAATCTACACATAGAATCGATTCACTGCTTAAAGAAAAACAAACAACAACAAAATCCAGAAGCAGCAACCTGATGTGGGTATATGGAGTGTAATTTTAGTTTTTTTTTTGTTTTTTTTTGGTTAGTGTGCGTAAGCTCGCTTTGAACTCAAGCGTCGCAGTCCATACCCATGCTACTGCACTGGACTTAATTTTGCGTGTAGATTACATTTCCCTATTACCAGTGTCCGTCACC
Organism: Cepaea nemoralis; assembly: GCA_014155875.1. Classification (NCBI taxonomy): domain Eukaryota; kingdom Metazoa; phylum Mollusca; class Gastropoda; order Stylommatophora; family Helicidae; genus Cepaea; species Cepaea nemoralis. Next base: position 421,848 of record JACEFZ010016335.1, read on the forward strand.
GTCAGGCGAACCTACTCCGATTTCTGAGGTACTTGTAATTTACTCCCCCAAGTTAAGGACGAGAAGTCAACATTTTAGTGTAATTAACCGATGTAGGGTTGAACAGGCTACCTTGGCATCAAGACACTGGAAGTTTAAGGATGACCTGGTTTTGTATTTAAATATGTTTTTTTTTTCGTAGATGTAAAGTTACAGTACCACTTTTCCACTGAGCTAGGGGAGGGGAAGACAAACTCTGCACTCTGGTCTCCGTAAATACGGCACTGCGATATCGGGTAGAGAGGCAAGTCTTTACACCAAATGGAAGAGAAAATATTTTCTCCACATCACAGTACTGATAACGAACCAAAAAAAAAAGAAGAAAAAAAAAGCAAATACACTATACTACCATAACTACCTGAATCATGCATACGAATACATTAAACACATTAATACAAATACAATGCAATATGATTTGTTTAACGAAGAAAGACATGTTAAACCCACGATACTTCATAGGATCTAATAGAGGAGATACTAAAATATATTAAAAGGAGCAGACCCTATTTGTAATCGATATTTCTCAAGAAACCCTGGCCAATTCTCGGCCAAATGTAAGGTCATGCTAGCCAAACAGCATCACCCAATGAATGTTGACACATACCAAATAGCAACCTAGCCCAAGCTGGCACGTTTTGATTAGACAGGGTACACTAAGATTGGAAAGGATATTTTTGTCGAAGGAAAAGATACACTAAACTGAATGTTTTGACAACAAATATTGGCACCTGGTTCTTTCATCAGCTTGTTGTACATTTACTCTTGTTCTGCTCTTCTTCCAAGTTGGCGTGTGGGAGAGAATTATGATCTGCGACCTTGAATATTTCCCACAACGGTACAAACAGTGCCAGGGTCAATTTCAGGGTCATTACCAAGGAATCTCCATGGCAAAGTAATTACATCGCCTGCACACATTCCGAAGATTGTGAGTTCGATTCTTGGCTACATAATTCAGCTAACCAGGGCAAATTTTCTCGGAGACTCCTGGGGATCGTCGCTGGAGCTACGGAGGTTGGTGCTTGGTGCGAAGCTTAAGGCAGACCGCCCTGCGGATAGAGACGGGTCCATATGGGATAAAACCCGGTGCAATGAAGACGATACTATTGCCTTTTAAATCCTGCTTAAACTTGGTCATTATCGGAAATGCAAACAAGAAACACACAATAACGGCACAGATGATTCACCTGTGACTGATGGCTAACATAACTAGGAGAGAAAGAACAATACATATTATCAGATTTAAAATATTGTTCACCATCATAAATGATGGTTGTAAAGAGTCCATACGTTCTGGTCGACTTGGGACGTAAATTGCAAGTACCTCAGAAGTCTGAGTGCGTTTCCCTGATGGCGAGGGACACTGGTAATAAAGAAGGCTAGTCCGCTTGCAAACATCAGTCCATTATAGTCTACACTGGAGATCAAAGTGAGCGAACGACAAACAAACTGACTCAACCACTAAGCAAAAAGCTAAATAGTTCGGCCATGCATCAAACAATAATGTACTACTGGTTAGGACTCCACCACCTCAACTTCAAGTGCCATGCCGATAAGCGTGAGCGGTCAAGGTTCGCACTCTCAGGCGATCACCAGTCTTCGATCAGTTTTGTGTCCTTTCTCGATGATGTCATGTGGCCTAATCGATTTCAGATATTTATCTCTTTGCAACCTCTGCCTTCTTCCTCCTTTTCCATCAATTTGTCTAGTTGTCAGTAAGTTTTTCAAGTGACATCGTTTTTATAAGCTAATCGCTTTTGCCTTCCCATAGCGCAGACTATATGCACTCTTTGTAAACGAAACATGTACGTATATATATATATATATATATATATATATATATATATATATATATATATATATATATATATATATATATATATATATATGTGTGTGTGTGTGTGTGTGTGTGTGTGTGTGTGTAATGTGATGCAGATGAAACCTACAACAATGCATGGTATATACACTAAGAAAGTGCATTATACTAATACATAAAAACATGATACTTATGTTAACATACATATTCCATTATGTACACATTTCGCTTAGAATGCAGAATAAAATATATATTATGTTAACATACAGCATTCATTATTTACACAGTTTACTAAGAAGACACAAGTAAAATATATTAAGTTAACAAATATCACTCATTGATTACATACTTAAAGAAAGCGGGAGAACAGTATGCAAGAATATAATGATAAGAATGATAAAATATGCGCGGTCATTTGCAGTTCTGTTACATTATACACAATTAGTAACTTGTAATATTCAACACGCCGGTTCTCCATCTAGGCATTGGGATAATTCTGTTTGGACTTGAAGACGTGAAACCCATGGAGGCAATAAGATCAACCTAGGCCTGGTGCCAGGGTGTCTGTACTTTCTGAGATGTACCATGACCTAGTTACACTCTCATATGCTTCTCCGGAGGTCAGCACGGGCGAATGGGTAAGAGCGCTCGTTCTTAAACATCCGGTGTACTGATGCCGAAGTAGAGCGTTCAACCCCTACAGCGGTCAGTACCGCCAGTTGGACTACAATTGTGGTCTTCTCGTCCTTGACTTTGGGACGTAAATTACAAGTACCTCAGAAGTCGGAGTTGGTTCGCCTGATGGCGAGGAGCGCTGGTAATAGGGAAAGCTAATTCACTCACAAAACATGGACTACGCTTGAGTTCAAATCGAGCGAACGCACACCAAAAACAAAATGCTTCTCCGCTGATGTGAAGTTGCAGTACTGGTATTGTGCACCACGCTGATGTGAAGTTGCAGTACTGGTATTGTGCACCCCGCTGATGTGAAGTTGCACAACTGGTATTGTGCACCCCGCTGATGTGAAGTTGCAGTACTGGTATTGTGCACCCCGCTGATGTGAAGTTGCAGTACTGGTATTGTGCACCCCGCTGATGTGAAGTTGCAGTACTGGTATTGTGCACCCCGCTGATGTGAAGTTGCAGTACTGGTATTGTGCACCCCGCTGATGTGAAGTTGCAGTACTGGTATTGTGCACCCCGCTGATGTGAAGTTGCAGTACTGGTATTGTGCACCCCGCTGATGTGAAGTTGCAGTACTGGTATTGTGCACCCCGCTAATTTCTTGACTTAAAAAGGGTGGATAAGAGATTTACAACATAATCCCCGTGCAGATAGTAGGTTAGTGCCAGGTCTGGAAGATAAACACGTCTTTACACTAGACTCAATATAACTGATTCAGTGCCGAAGGATAATATAAACCCCACCTGCCACCTGCCATTTGACAGAAGGACGATACATCGTCATACTAGGGTCATCGTGTTATTTGGTTTGTTTCGTGGTATCTTCCGCAATTGCAATGCTCAGTGAGCGGAAATTTACATGATAATAATACTTGTTCATTTGATTGCGGTCCATATTTGGTGCAAACCTACCTTTTGTTTGGGACTAAATCAGTAATAGATCCAATACCCTTTCATGGCTTAAACGACCTGAGCACCAAATCCTCATAATTGAAGAGTTAAAGCTACCCATGAAGTCGGAGTGGGTTCGCCTAATGACAAGGGACGCTATTAACAGGGAAAGCTAATCCACGCGCAAAATTCAGTCCAGCGCTAATGGAAGTAGTGTATGGACTACGCCTAGTTCAAAGTGAGCGAGTGCAAAAAAAAAATTAAGAGTTAATGCCACTCTTCTAGGGAATTCAACAACTCACTAGCGAAACACCTTGTATCTATATGTCTTGTGTATTGTGCTTACACGTGAATGTGATCACTGAGTTGTTTAAAGAACCGGCATCACAGCACTCAGTACATTCCTATAAGTGCTCCGTTCACATCTTGAATAGCCAGCGAAGAGTCCAAATTCTAACGGTAGCAGAAGCAGTGTCATTATGTGTCCGTCTGGCGTTTCCTCTGAGTACTGGGTGTCGGTGAGATCCTCTGGTTTTGTTTAATAACAATCCTTCCTTCTATTCTCTACCCTCCTAGAATTATGTGCTCTCGATAATCGCAGGCTAGTCGAAGTTACCTTCTCTTCATGTAGTTCCTTTTTATCTCTTCTGTGTAGTACATCTGACTACTACAATGCTATTTTATGTATCTCATCTGACTACTACAATCCTCTTCTAAGTAACTAATCTGACCACTACAAAACAATCCTCTTCTATGTAACTCATCTGACCACTGCAATCCTCTTCTATGTAACTCATCTGACTACTACAATCCTCTTCTATGTAGCCAATCTGACCACTACAATGCTCTTCTATGTAACTCATCTGACCACTGCAATCCTCTTCTATGTAACTCATGTGACTACTACAATCCTCTTCTATGTAACTCATCTTACTACTTCAATCCTCTTCTATGTAACTCATGTGACTACTACAATCCTCTTCTATGTAACTCATCTTACTACTACAATCCTCTTCTATGTAACTCATCTGACTACTTCAATCCTCTTCTATGTAACTCATGTGACTACTACAATCCTCTTCTATGTAACTCATCTGACTACTACAATCCTCTTCTATGTAACTCATCTGACTACTACAATCCTCTTCTATGTAACTCATGTGACTACTACAATCCTCTTCTATGTAACTCATGTGACTACTACAATCCTCTTCTATGTAACTCATCTTACTACTACAATCCTCTTCTATGTAACTCATCTGACTACTTCAATCCTCTTCTATGTAACTCATGTGACTACTACAATCCTCTTCTATGTAACTCATCTGACTACTACAATTCTCTTCTATGTAACAAATCTGACTACTACAATCCTCTTCTATGTAGCCCATCTGCCCACTACATTCCTTTTCTATGTAACTCATCTGACCACTACAATGCTCTTCTACGTAGTCTTTTTCTCCCCTAATTCTTTTTATCTGTCGATTCACAACAAGGACTATTCTGTAGCCACAATAACATATGTAACGTGTAGACAACGACCCTATTTCTACGTCTGTCTGGCATAGTAAGGATATGGAAGCCGACTTATATTTATTTGACCAAACGGCACTTGATAACTGAAGTGGTCAATATCTCTCCAACCTTTATACCTCTAAAAATATTTCCTCTTTACCTATTTTGCCGGCTTTGTGGTGAAGGTGTTACGGGCGCGTTCGTTATCCTGCATACCGCGATTGAAACAGAGCGATGTCGTAACAGACCGCCTTGCGTTTGTTTTTATAAAATGGTGTGAGTGCCGTCGTTTAGAAAGCAATGAACGTAAACATGCCAAGAAATCACAACAGCCCAAAATGCTGGGGTTGACTGCGACGTCCTTAGAGGATATGCAACTTTTTCACTAGTTCTAATAATTGTACATGTGTGGACGACGTTGGAGGTCAATGCGAGCGAACGAAACCAAAAAAAATGTGTTGCTATTCTTGACTTTTTTCTTGAATATCGTCAGCCTCGAATCAAGATAGCCCTGCTTTAGTTGTTAGTGTAAGCACATCCGTTGCCACGACCGGTTTGCAGCATCACTAATGCACTTTTCTTGTTGCTTTCGTGTAGGAAACATCCCCTGGTAATAATGGGTCATCGACTGTATGTTGGGCTGACACGATAAACCAGTGGTTCTCAACCTTTTTTGGTCTGTTCCCCCCTTCACCATATTTTTAGGACATCATTCCCCCCCTCACCATATTTTTAGGACATCATTCCCCCCTTACCATATTTTTAGAACGTCATTCCCCCCCCCCCCCCCGCCCCCTTTTGTATTTCCTCCCTAAAAATTTCCCCCTGCCCCTACACAGTATACGTAATAATTGAAGCTAAATTTAATAGCACATACTAAAACAAGTCTAGACATGTACATAAAATGTGATTTGCGGATCTACTTACGTTATAAAATGAATTTCAGAAGGGTGATGCGTACAGAAGCGTAAAGTATGAAAGGAAAAACAAGATCAAGTAATCGGTTCTTGTATTAACGCGATCTTGAAATAATCTTCATTCCCCCCCCCCCCCCGGACACCCCAAAATTCCCCCCTGGGGGGGGGAATTCCCCACCGGTTGAGAACCACTGCGATAAACTGTCTCTTTAAAAAAAAAAAGTCTCATGGTTGAATTCTAGAATATTCTCAGCGAGGCCTCTAGGTACACCCATCCATCATGTGCCATGCCGGTAAGCGTGGACGGATATGTTCTGCCATCTTACTCGATCACCAGAGTCGTGGATCAGCTCTGTGTAGGTACATATGGACTATGAAATAAGGTATACATAATGCAATGGTATTTTATATATACTTGTGTTGTTAAATTATTTGCTGCGTTATTTGAATTACATAAAGCAGCGGGATATATTTGAAGTAATCGTTGAAAGCAATCAAAGTAGTCGAAAGTAGTCTACCTCTTGAACTTCCGCTGCGCTGATGAGGGTGGGGTATGTAGTTCAGAAACTAAAAGCACATTAGAAAATCAACCCTGAGGGTTGAGCACAATGTCCTGTAAAGAACATACCATTTTGTTGTCTGACGTCGCTGAGACAACGAAGCTCGTTCCAAAGATTCTAAAACATCCGGCAACTAAAACCAGCAGAGATTATTTTTAAGGTGGGCACAAACTATCATTATCAAGTGCAATGCCGTCTGGCGTTGGCGATGATGCGAAAAAATAGTTTTTGCATAACGTACCTAATGCACCTCACGACTTATTTATTATCTTGATAGATTTATAACGGGGAATCCCCAGGTACCTATGGGCACTGCATGTTAGGAATATAATGGTTATCTTTCCTAGCGACCCGAACAGAACATCAGTACACACATCAGTCCTTAACCGGGGATTAGGGAAGGGATTAGGGGGGGGGGTGTGTTTCCGTAGCGAAGTGGTTAAATCGCCTGCTCCGAGCTCCAAAGGTTGTGGGACTATTCCGAACTCGGTCATTCGGGTCAAAATTTTCGGTGCAATTTTATCTGAGACTCCCGGGGATCGTCGCTGGAGCTACGGAGTTCGTGCTTTGTGTGAAACTTTCGACAGCCCGCCTTGCGGAAAGAGACCGAGCCCTAAGAGATATAATCGGGTGCAATGAAGTCGATTTCTTCGTCTATTTGTTAGTTGTTGTTGTTTTTTTTTTTTTCGCATATCATATGTACAGGACATCGCTGACAACACGAGCATTTTACCGCTGTTGTTGATTTCTTGGCAAGATTACGCTTAGTAGTTTGCCATCGCTTTCTGAGTGACCGGCTCACATACGAGAGCGAAGCAATCGGCTACCGAATCTCGCGCAGCTGCGTTACCCTATGTGGATATAAGGGGTCACGGAGAAAGACGTTAACTCCGTAGCCAGGGAGACCGAATATTTTTTTAGTACTTAGTCTATAATAATATATAATTAATATATTAACACTGTTCCGTTAATCCATGACAGTCTATCGGTTATCGAAAGAATACTTACTGTACGATAGCTGAACTCGTATCAGTACAGAAGGTTTCATAGCAGATGTAAAATATTAAAATAATCTGTGTGAACAATCACTACATCAGTGGTTCTCAACCAGTGGGGAATTCCCCCCATGGAGGGATTTTAAGGGTTTTCAGGAAACGGGGGGGGGGATTGGCAGACTCAAAATGGCTTCAGGCACAATATCCTGGTTTTCTATTGAACGTTTTGCTTGATTAAGGACACTTTTCTGGCATTCTGGTGTCGTGTATTAAGTGACAATTCTTAGACGATTTACTACACTACACAATTCATCTACGCTTGTAAAAGTTACGTACAAATATGGGAGAAAATTAGGATTTTCAGTATTATAGGCATGTTATTATGAATGCACCTTTTGAGGCTGACAAGTGTGGAAAAGGGGCAATTCTATTTCTTTCGTTCGCTGGAAAGAGGAGAATGACAATCCGACATATGGTGAAAGGGTGCACGGGCCAACAAAGGTTGATCACCAATGCACTAGATCATTACCCCCAAAGAGATTAAATACACAAAGGAGTGGTCTGGTCAGTGGAGTAGCCAGATTTCTTTAGTATACTCTAACCAAATATAAAAGTATGACAACACATTGCGCGATGGTGAAGATTCACAGAAAAGAGCCAATCATACACTAGATGCTGTTTGGAACTAAACAGATTAAAGTACGAGGGGGCTTCAAATGAAAATTTTAACTGATTCCGTGCCGAAGGATAATATATCGCCAAATGTGAATTCCCATTTGGACAGAAGGACGACATATCGCCGACCCTATAGTCATCGTGTTAACGTTTTCTGTCTTTATATCATCCGCAATTTCAACGTTCAGTGAACGGAGATGTACATTATGATACTCGTTCATTTAGATGTGTACCATGTTTGGTACATGCCTACTGTTTGTTTGGCGCGGAATCAGTTAAATGTATCAATTTTCGACGTTAGTCACCACTGAGTTCAGTGCAAGTCCTCCAGCGCATACAAAGTGCTTGGATTACTGTAGAGAACACTTGTCTTGGTCGCGTGTGTAACCACTCAGGAGTCACTACTCACTGTGCCAGACCCGGTCATGAATAGGTTGTCACAGAAATCACGCCTTTGTGAAACTTACTACTCCACTCATACACTTGCTGGACTGAAAGGCACGCAACGCCATACTGGACCTTCATTCACCGATGAATTTCTATAGGTTTCACCCCTTCACTGATTAAATAAGAAGATAATAGAACGCTGTTCCTCTTTGGTGCATGTCAAAAATAGGGAGGCCATCTTTAAAATGTCCTTATGGAATCACCATGTTCGTCGGCACCATGATGTCACGTGCTTAACACTCTTGATATCGTTAAAAACAATTTTGACAGGTCACAAGACAATGGCATGGTTATTGTAATTTTATCACACTTAACATTTCATTTGAACCCCACCCCCACCCACCCCACCCACTTCCACCCCCGCCTTCCCCACACCCCCCTCCCTCTCGTAATTACACATGGCTCTGATTTTCACTGACTTGACATCCAGGGATGTTGTCGCAAAGGTTATCAAAGTTGATCAGTAAATTTTTAAGCGTTAAGTTCAGTCTCGCTAAATGTACATATTAAGTTGGCCCTTTGCGTATCGTGTATTTGTATCACCCTACATTGTGCCAACGGTTTCGGACGGAGGAGAGCGATTGGGAGGGTACACGCCTTATCGTAGTGCGAGGGAATGCAATATAAAGATTAAATGTTGTGGCCGGACAGACTAGGTCCTAAGGCTTGGCCTGGCAACTAATCTAGGATTGAAGCTCCAACTAGCGGACATTTAGGGCATTTTCTTTTCTCTGATCCGGCAGCTTGTGCGGCTTGTCTTGTTCTAGATGTATTATGGTTACCTTTCCTCTGGAGTAAACTATGCAGGCCAAGAGAGGGATCATTCTGCATGGACAAACTTGGTCTCTCATTTCAGCCCAGGCGTTATGCTATGGAGAGGTATAACTCCATTTTACAAACTATTGTCTATCAAGACGGCAAGGTGTTACATTTGATATTTAAAAAAAAGCTTTTAGAAGGAAGACAATGGTTTAAATTAGAGAATAACATTGAAAGATAGCACATAAATATAATGACGAAATGGCGATGGTGATGATTATGATGATGATAATGATGTCGATATACTCCTTTTGTCTGTTCACACATAAGTCTTGACACTTAATTGCCCTTTACAATTGCGCAGGTCCTCTCAAATGTGGCAATAATGTGCAATTTTACGTTTAATTGTAAGTAGCATTTGGTACAGCAGTTTGTGTTACAGGTTAGCAAACTTGCCCATTGTAGCAGTAGTTTTAAACAGAATGTTTATGCTGGAAGCAGTACCTACAGTTCGGTTCACTTTGCGGATCTATTCCGTGTAGATGTTTGTTGTTGCACATGTTGGAATCAGTGCCTAAAGTTCGGTTCACGCTGTGAACCTATTCTATCAAGATATTTGTTTATTGAGAAATGAAACTGACTGCTCAAGTCGGAAGCAGAGCTTACAGTACTGATCTATTTTGATTAGATGTGTATTAATGATGGCAAAAGATTGCGCTTGTTCGAAGCAGAGCCTACAGTACAGCTCACGTCGTGGATCTATTTTATTTAGATGTTTGTTGGTCAAGATAACTGATTGCGCATTTCCAGAAGCGTGCTTATAGGTCAGTTCACGCAGCGGATCTATTTTACTTAGATGTTTGTTGATGAAAACATGGCTTCTCTACATCTGGAACATTAGAGTTTGGAGATTCTGTTTTAGTAGCCTACATCCTTTGACGTTAGAAGAGTAGGCAGCCCTATGAGGAGCTAGCTCATTGGTCCAGTCATTTGCTCTGTAATTATTTCTCAGGATCTAAAGGCAGGTGTGTAGTTTACAACTTGTTGGGATCGACGGAAGTAATGCTCCTATGCTGGATTGATTTATCCTTTTAGTTTTATGTAAAGGGTCTGCAGCAGCCCCTGGATTCACTGTGGGAGTGAATTCGACGAATGAATACTTGATTAATTGATGATGGAAAATGACACAGTAAGAAGTCAGTAGTTGGTTAATTATGATGGAAAATGGCGTCGTAAGAAGTGTGTAGTTGATTAATTGATGAAGGAAAATTGATACTAGACTGTACAGTCATGGCGAGTGGTGGCGAGTTCTTGAGATTTCTGCGGCCGATCTTATCTGTTAATTAAGGTTGCAACCGATTTGATCAATAAAGAATCGGCCATGATGTGGTGTTGATATATTACTGCTATAGTTGTTCTAGCCCTGCAAGAGATGCCTTCAACTTTGGCACATTGGCTCTTCAGAGAGTTTCCAGTGTGGAGTGATTGTGGCGGCTGCCTCGCGCTCTGAAGGCCGTGGGGCTATATTCCGACTGCATCGTTCAAAACAAGAGGTCAATTTTCTAGAGATCCGCTGGACGTACGGAGTATCTATTTTGTGCGATGCTCCCGGCAGACAACTTACAGTTCTGCGAAGAAAAGGCTGTGCTAGTTGGGGTAAAACGAGGTGCAATGAAGTGACCTTTAACCTGCTAACATTGGCTCTTACATTACCGCAACGCACGACATTGACAGTAAAACTCATTATCATCATGTGCCTCGACGATAAGTGTTTACGGTCATGTTTCGCTATCTTACACGATCATGAGTCGTGGATCAGCTCTGTGTTCTTGTTCCGACCATTCAAGCCAGTAAAACGACGTCTCCATAAAGAGGTCCTGAGACGACCAGCCATAATCAAAGTCAACCGGTATGAATCTTCGATATGCTTCAAAGAAGATGTTGGTTCACCAGTTGATGTTCACACCTGGAATCCTGTTTCAGATACGAACTCGGCTGTTGCTTTCAGAAGTTCGAGATCTTCAAACAGAAGTCCTTTCAGTGACTGTGCTGAAAGATTTGTGGATCACATTCACATAAAACATGTCACTCCTGTAATCTCCGTCGACTTCAACGCACACCATAACTGGTTTTATTATTTTTTTTTTTTTGTACACGTGGCTCCAAAATCTACAGCTGCAGTCCCCCTATTTACACGAGTCGAAGTGGTTTAACGAAGAGGTTTAACGCGTTGGCTGTTAAAATTTCCTGGCGTTGACCGTGTTCATTCCACTTACCGGTCAGTTGGGCGTTAATCTTGACGTCCCGTTAGGAAATCAATGGTAAACCACTAAATGTAGGACTGCCGAGTAAGTCACAACTGTCCACTAAGTTGAGCTGAGTTGAGCTAAGAACCGACGGCGTTCATTCCACTTATCGGTCAGTTGGGCGTAAAACTTGACAACCATCCACTGATTTGAGTTGAGTTCAGCTAAGAACCGAAACACTGCACTCAGGACATTCCCATACGCGCTCCGACCCCTCGTTCAACAGCCAGCAGAAGAGTCAAACTACTAATCGTTCCCACCACTATTTGATTGAAAGTTCTCCTAGTATTCCCTCTCAGTTTTGAGATTCTACCAGAACACCAGCCAATCCCCCGCAATCTTATCCTTTCCACATACGGGTTCTCAATCGCATCCCCCGCCTTCTCCACCTGGTCCCACGTGCGCACGAACACCTCTCTCTTGTCCATAGGTAATCTACTACTCAAGAGGTGCATTCCCTGCCAGCCTATCAGTCTGTTCAATCCCCCACACTCCTTACATGGCCAGGGCAAAATATCTATACAATTCTCACAATCTGTGACCTCTGAAGCGAGGATAGCCATTCCACACGAAACATTCCTTTCTCTACCTTACTAAGCAACCTCATTGAATCCGTTATGAATACAGTGTGTGTTGCAGTAGTCTCCTCTAGCCAACGGAATACCGCTGTTACGTTCTGTAAAGGACAAGCAATTAAAAAAAAAAACAACACACACACACAACCAGGAGCATGTTAGAATACGGTCCTCTGAGTCCACAGACCCGGGTTACAATACACGGTCACGAAATAGGATTTCCCCAAGCAAAAGTTGAAATAAACACAGTTGCGTGTACATTACATGGCGACTGTAGGAGAGGTCCTGGACAAGTCGTCAAACTTGTATTTGAAGGTCGTAGGTTCGTTTCCGGATCGCGTCGTTCAGAGCACGATTCCAGTTTTTCCGGAGATCCGGTGGTAATTTCTTGAACTGCGAAGTTCGTCCTGTGTGCTATACTCTCTCGGCAAATGGCTTGTTGTTATGCGACGAGAGACCTAGATATATCTATCCATCCATCATGTGCCATGCCGATAAGCGCGGGCGGTCATGTTCTGCCATCTAACTCGATCACCAGAGTCGTGGATCAGCTCTGTGTACCTGTCTCGACCATGCCATGCGGCCAAGCCATCCAGGTATTTACTTCTCGGTCATCCCCTTGGTCTCTTCCCTTCGATCTTGCCAGTTGCCACCAAGTTCTCCAAGTCACTTCTTCTCAAAACATGCCCACAAACATTTGACTGTCTACGTCTAATGTCTCTAATCTGTTTACGATCTTCATTTGTTTCTTGAAGGACTTGTTCATTGGTTTACTGTCTGTCCATGGTATTCTTTACATTTTCCTAAGAAACCGAGACATATGGGTGTTGTGAATTCGGTCCTCTCACTGTAAACTTGTATCGACCAACCTCAACCATTGTAAAATTAATCTTACCAACACAGGTAATGACACATATTTCGTAAAACTAGTTTTTTCCTTAAACTGTGTTTCCTCCTTCTGGTTTTAGCTTCAATTTGAAGGTCTAGAAACACATTCATAAACGGTCCTCCCTAAGTATTGTTTGTAGTAATATAACACTTATTAAAGCCACCGCGTTTCACCGTTAACACAAACAGTTAACGTTTTAATATAATCAACAGTGACATTCATGTTCCATAATCCAGATGAAATAATGCAAATATATGCATACGCTTCATATTAAAGGACACATAAATCAATGACGTCATAAAGCTGTTTCGTCGCCTGTAACTGCTGTACTTTTTCCGTTTTCAGTTGGTAGCGTCATGTATTGAGAGTATTCGCGTTCTACTGGCATAGCAGCTCCCGTGAAGAGACGCTTGAATGTTTCTCGAAACTGCTTGCTCATCCCGCAGTAAATGAAAAAGTTCAAAGGGTAACTCAGCAGAATGAAAAAGTTGGCGAACAGACTGAAAACCTGTGGGGATAAAGAAGACATTTGTTACAATGTGTCCAATGATAACAGGCGGATATGGTTATTGACATGATGCATGGGAGTTGTAATTTTAAAATTAATCATTATCACCGTGGCAGTCTTCATCACTGCAATTATCAACATCATAATATTGATTATTCAGGGTGTCTGAAAAGTCTCACTACACTTTGCATGTAGAACTATTTTGAAAAATGAAGTGCATGACGTCATAAAAATGTGCTACACTTCGTTAAATTTGCTACAATAGTTACTGCTATGGTCTAACGCTATTTTGGGAAGCTTGAAAGTACCAATGAAGTATTATTTTAACATGTGTTAGAAATGTCCACCACGGGCTACAAGACATGACTGTACACGTCTCTTCATATTGCCAAATACCTTTTGTGACGTGTCTTTTGTTATTTCTTCCATTTATAATACCATTCTGTTTGGAGAGGAAAGTTTTACTCCAGCAGAAGACAGCCGTTCGCTGCATATTGCTTCATAACGGACTGTAGAGCACATTTTTTGATGACAACATGTACTTCATTTTTCAAAGTTGTTCTACATACAAAGTATAGTGAGACTTTACAGACACCTTGTAGTATTCATCATCATCATCATCATCATCATCATCATCATCATCATCATTATCATCACCATCATCATCATCATCATCATCATCATCATCATCATCATCATCGTAACACTTTGCAATAGTTGCATGATAGGAAGACTGAGCACTTTTGGGAATGCCTAGTGTACAGTGACGTCACTCGACATTAGATTTGTTTTTGTTAGCTCGCTTTGAACTCATATTATGCATAGGCCACATACGTATTGCTACACTAATATAGGGTGTATTTTTAACGACTGTGCAGTGTTTGAAAATATTGCCGGTCCACGTTTTGTATTCACCCTCATGTAAAGTTCATGCAACATAATAGGTAAATACAAAACTTGGACCGGTAATATTTTCAAACACTGCGCAGTCATTAAAAATACACCCTGCAGTTATTACTACTAGTAAGTGCACAGGACTGATTTTTGCTTGTGGGTCAGCTGTCCGTGTTACCAGTGTCCCCTACTTTCGGACGAACACACTCCGACCTCTGAGGCACTTGTAATTTACGTCCCGATGTTAAGGATGAGAAGTAAACGTTCAGCGCTAGATTTCCTTAGAACACTTCAAGTGAAATGGTGTAGCCACATAACTAGACTACCAACTAACAGTATACCACAGCAAGCTATGATGTACAGACCAAATGGACCAAGAAGCAGAGGCCGACCACATAAACGATGGACGGAGGGAGTAGCAGAGACATGGGAATATCGATATATGAAACCCATAAAACGGAACTCTCCCGCTGTTTATGCTTCACCTGGACACCCAAAGGTATGAGAGAAACAAGATGAGATAAGATTAATTCGTTCATTAATGATTCAAACAGAAGAACAAAATGATTCATGGTGGGAATAAGGATTACAAATGGAAACCACCACATTAATTTCCGAACATTATGTTATTAGTGAGCAGATGTAGGACAGTGACAAGCAAACATTTCTACTGGTCAGGTGGACATGTGTCCGAAACCTCATTGATAGGAACTTTTAAACTAGATCTTGACTACTTCAATAGAGACACCAGATAACCTACCTCGCAACCACGGCTCCAACAGTCAACATAATTGGAAGAGTAACATTTCTATTCCGGGCGCAGAAGAATGGACAGATAGACAGGCAGAACAAAAGAGAAAGAGAGAGAGAGAGAGATGAAAAAAGATAAAAAGTGAGAAAGATAAAGAAGAAAGAAAGAAAGAAGGAAAAGGAAGGTAAGACAGAAAGAAAGACAGAAAGAAAAAACAAAAGGGAGAGAGAGAGAGAGAAAGAGAAAAAGAGAGAGAGAGAGTGAGAGAGTAAGAAAGATAAAGAAAGAAACAAAGAAACAAAGAAAACAAAGAAAGACATAGAAAGCAAGAAATAAACACAGAAAAAAAGAAAAGAAAGAAAGAAAGACATAGAAAGAAAGAAAGAAAGAAAGACAGACAGAAAGACATAGGAAGAAAGAAAGAAAGAAAGAAAAGAAAGAAAGAAAGAAAGAAAGAAAGAGCATTCAGGAAATTCTGACAGTCACACCAAACTATGTTGGGAAGACAAACTGCTTGCAAACATAACAGCAACGGGAAAATAAAACCACACGTCCATAACGCGGAACCGATCACTCCTAAGAAGACAAAACAATCCTACTTCATCGAGACACCAGGTCTCTTTTCCAGATTTCTGACTCCAGGTCTTGCTGGAAAATAATATTTCAATTGGCGAATAAAATGTCAGACATGATGGCCAGATCTGTGCAATTTTTGCCAATTTGTGTCTGCGCAGATGGTCGGAGCTATATGTTTCTGAGATTCAATATGGCTTCGGAATTCGTGTGGTCGTATTCGAGTACGGAAAATTGATACTGGGTTTCGATTCGGAAGAAGATGGCAGGAGAAGATTGTCGGAACAGCAGGACGAGATGTGATTGGCTGGGTCAAATATCATCGGGATTATGTAGATAGATGGATGGGCGAGTGGATGTATGTATGGAAGGGTGGAAGGGTTGATGGATTCACAGACAGACAGACATACAGACAGACAGACAGACAGACAAACAGGCAGGCAGGCAGGCAGGCAGACAGGTAGGTAGGTAGGTAGGTAGGTAGGTAGGTAGGTAGGTAGGTAGGCAGGCATGTAGAACGATAGAACGAACGAACGAACGAACGAACGAAAACACTCTATTTTCAAAGGGTTAAGAATTGGGCACGCAGGCCCGTTTAACATTCTGCCCTTCTATCACTCTCTTTCGTGCATTATTTCATCCATACACCACTTGAGGCTAACCGAAAACAACAACAACAATATAAAAGACATGCATTATAAAGGCATGGGAAATAGGAAAAAAGCAATACTAAATGCCTCACTAATATTAATGAATGATGTAGCAATTGTTGTTAGCTATGGGGAACATTCTGTTCTACCAAATGAGGTTTGGCTGTTATACTTGGGTTTAATTAATTAATAATAATAATAATAATAATTATTATTATTATTATTGCCGGTCTCTCTGGCTGAGGGGTTACACCACTTTCTCCGTAATCCCGTTTATCCACGCAGGTCTCGCAGCGAGGCGAGAACTGGAAGCGGTTCGACCCGCGCTCGTGACTTGCGGGATAATGAGCCGGCCGCTCAGAAAGCAATGGCAAACTACTGAGCGTAATCTTGCCAAGAAATCATCATACAGCTGAAAGATGCTGATGTTGACAGCGATGTCCTGTAAAGGATATGCAAAACATTATTATTATTATTATTATTATTATTATTATTATTATTTTATTATTATTACTATTATTACAGTTATAGCAGCACTAGATTTTATTTGAAAGCAGCAAGTCAAGTGCTTGGCCATGCAAGTAGGTTACCATTCAACAGCATACCACAACAAGCAATGATGTACAGACCAGATGGAAACAGAGGAAGTGGCCGACCACGTAAACGTTGGACGGAGGGGATAACAGAGTCCATGGGAATATCGATACATGAAGCCCATAATCGGGCACTCTCACGATGTTTATACTTCACCTCGACACCTCAAGGTACAAGAGGAACATGATGAGATGAGATGAGATTACAGACAGACAGACAGTTAGACAGACAGGCAGACAGACACATAGATAGATAGACAGACACATAGATAGATAGACAGACATATAGATAGATAGACAGATAGACAGATAGATGGATGGATGGATGGATGGATGGATGGATGGGGGAGGGATGGATGGATGGCTGGATGAATGTATGGATGGATAGACAACGGACAGACGGACGGACAGATAGATAGATAGATAGGTAGGTAGGTAGGTAGATAGATAGATAGATAGGTAGGTAGGTAGATAGATAGATAGATAGACAGATAGATAGGTAGGTAGATAGATAGATAAATAGATAGATAGATAGATAGGTAGGTAGGTAGGTAGGTAGATAGATAGGTAGATAGATAGATAGATAGATAGGTAGGTAGGTAGGTAGGTAGGTAGATAGATAGATAGTTAGATAGATAGATAGTTAGATAGATAGATAGATAGGTAGATAGATAGATAGATAGATAGATAGATAAATAGATAGATAGATAGATAGATAGATAGATAGATAGATAGATAGATAGATAGATAGATAGATAGATAGATAGATAGATAGATTTCACACATGCTTAACAATACCTTAATCACACTTTCTGTGATTTACAACGATGCCTAATTATGTTATTAATGTTTCCTTATTCATCTGCAATGTTTATAGCCGAGCGGAATCAATACGACATGTTATATTTGCTGGCGCATAACACACATTTGTCCTCTTATGTATACATGTATGGCGTTTGTTAAGCTATGTTGCTTACATTTATAATGTCAAAAAATGGACATTTATTGCCGGCACTTAATATGTTTGTCTGTCATATATTGATTGAGCGTATAAATTATATTTGTGTTTGTGTAAGAGTGTGTGTGATGGTGCGTGTATCTTAATAGTTTACTGTTTTTTTTTTAAATTCTAGTTTTTATTTATATTAGTTACTTCCCTTTATATAATTTAAAAAGAAACCTCGTTCTCATCTCAATGCCACCTCTTTGTGTGTGTCTGTCTCTCTCTCCCCCTCTGTGTTGCCGCCTCTTTATCGCTGCCTCGTTATTGCTTCATCTCCCCGCCTCTAGCTGTATCTCTCAGCCCCTCTCTATCGCTGCCTCATTATTGCTTCATCTCTCGCCGTGTCTCTGTCTCTCTTACCCCCTCTCTATCGCTGCCTCTCAATTACTTCATCTCTGTGTGCGTGTCTGTCTCTCCCCCTCTCTATCGCTGCCTCTCTATTGCTTCATCACTCTGTCCCTGTCTCTCTCACCCCCTCTATATCGCTGCCTTTAAATCGTTTCATCTCCCTCTGTGTCACCATCTCTTTCACCCCCTCCCTATCGCTGCCTCTCTGTTGCTTCAACTCTCTCTGTCTCTGTTTCTCTCACCCCTCTCAATCGCGGCCTCTCTATTGCTTCATCTCTCTGTGTGTCTCTCTCGCCCACTCTCTATCTCTGGCTCCATATTGCTTTATCTCTCTCTCTCTCCCTCTCTATCTCTCTCTCTCTCTCTCTCTCTCTCTCTCTCTCGCCCCCTCTATATCGCTGCCTTTCTATCGTTACATTCTCTCTCTCTCTCTGTCTCCTTCTCTTTCTCCCCTCTCTATCGTCGCCTCTCTGTTGCTCTCTCTCTCTCTCTCTCTCTCTCTCTCTATCTCTCTCTCTCTCATCCCTCTCAATCGCGGCCTGTAAATTTCTTCATCTCTCTATTGCTTCATTTCTCTCTGTGTCTCTATCTCTCTCGCCCACTCTCTATCGCTGGCTCCCTATTGCTTCAGCCCTCTCTCTTTATCTCTATCTCTCTAGCTCCTTCTCTTTTGCTTCATCTCTCTATTTCTGCATTGCTGTCTCCCTCGATCCCTCTCTATCTCCCCCTCTCTATTGCTTCATCCTCTCTCTCTCTCTCTCTCTCTCTCTCTCTCTCTCTCTCTCTCTCTCTATTTCTGCATCTCTGTCTTTCTCGCCCTCTCTCTCTCTCTCTATCGCTTCCTCTCTATTGCTTCATCTCTCCATTTCTCTCTCACTCTCTCTCATTCCATTTATCCATCTGACTGTCTATCCTTTTGTTTGTCTGTCTGTATGTCCGCCTGTCCGTTCATCAGCACATCACTGGGGAACCCTTAAGGCCACTAAGAAGTTTACAATAAACACACATATATTGCTTTGGCGTCTATAGAAGTAGAATAAAGAAGTTGACTAGAGGACCACTAGACAACAACACTGAAAGCTATGTTTGTGGTTACCGACCGGGATTCGAAACTGTCAGCTCCATCAACGACAGCGCCTCGCCGCAGGAACAAGTGCTACTTTGACGCATGACCAAGGAGACATGATATGCTGTTGGTTTGGGAAACTAGATGACTTCAACTGGATGAGTTAGCCAGCTTCACACCAAGCCTCCTAACTCGCTTCTTACGACATACATGGTAGGTTACTATTCTTTGCTTCCCTTGTGGGTCAGTCAGAAAGAAACGGTTTGTTACTGTCAGCCCCTCCGATACACAAAGGCATCACTTTATCAAACCAGCTATCAGAAACTGTCTCGGAACAGTCATAACATCTAATGGGAGATGCCTTGAAGAGATTAGAATAAGAATTGCCACGGCGAACGTAACCTTTTGCAAGATGAAATCATACTGACCAATAAAATGATGTCAATTGCCACTAGAAAAAGAGTGTTGTGCCGCTACATAGAACTTGTACTTTTGTACGGATGTAAAGCGTGGACATTGAGCAGACAAGCTGAAAAACATCTGATGGCTGCAGAAATGCGGTTTCTGAGGAAAATTCAAAGAACACCATGGACAGACAGAAAAACCAATGACAAAGTTCTACAAGAAACACAAGAAAATCGTAATGTGATTAGAGAAATTAGACGTACGCAGTCAACATTTTATGGTCCCGTCGTGCGAAGAAATAAATTGGAGAACTTGATGACAGCTGGCAAGATCGAGGGGAAGAGAACACAGGGAAGGCAGAGAAATAAATGCCTGGATGGCTTGACCATATGTTATGGTCGAGACAAGAACACTGAGCTGATCCACGACTCTGGTGATCGAGTGAGATGGCGAATCATGACGCCCACGCTTATCGGCATGGCACATGATAGGTGGTTGAACCAGAAACAGAAAGATCTGCTTTCAACTAAACCCGAATACTGCCGAATATTCGAGCAAAATATCGGTATCGAAACGCCGGGCCAATGACATGGCGGCAATCAGTACGACTTAGAAAGCCCAACGTTTAATAGAGATATCCACTTAAAATAAACGCACTCACAGACATAAACTTGCATCCAAACAACCGCACGTTAATGTAAATCGTACATAGCACGATAATTTGACAAGAAAGCCGTTTGAACAAGCGCACTGTTTATTCTAAGATATCTGATCGCCGGGGGAATATGGCGGGCATGAAGAGTCGAGCTTCCGTGTGCTGAAAGCTTTTGCAGACGTGTCTATTTCCATTGTCATAAGCAAATACACTTCTTCAGGGCCAAGATGGAAGTAAAACAGGCCGATTGCTTCATTTTTGTTTGTCAGTTGTGCTTGCTTTCTGTCAGGAGAACTCATAAATGGAGCTAATCTTTGTTTAGTGAACGCTTATGAAAATGGAAAAATAAATATCGCCATTGATAAATTTTACTGACCTATTTAGGTTTTCCTAATTTGTGTGTGTGGGTGTGTGTATGGGTGGGGGTACGGGGTGTGTGTGTGTGTGGGATGTGTGTGGGTGTATGAATGTGTGTGTGGGTGTGTGAAAGAATGGTCGAGAGTGGAAGAGAGAGTGAGAGAGGGATGGAGTGAGAGTGAGAGAGTGGGAGGGTGTCAGAGAGAGTGAGAGAGACTGAGAGAAAGAGAGAGAATGGGAGAGTGTCAGAGTGAGTGAGAGAGAATGAGAGACAGTTAGAGAGAGACTGAGAGAAAGAAAATAAGAGAGAGAGAGAGAGAGAGAGAGAGAGAGAGAGAGAGAGAGAGAGAGAGGTAAAGATCTCCTGTACATGCTTATTAAAAAGTTATATGTGGTTTGGTCTTCTGTACGGCTGTGAATATCTGACAACGGAGAATGCACTGGCACTGCACTGGTGAAGAAGTAGGAGGTTGTGGTGATGTGACTTTGTTGTTTCTTTTTTTTTTGTGGGCGCTCTCTCGCTTTGAACTCAAGCGTAGTCCAGACACACTACTTCTAGTAGCACTGAACTGAATTTTGCATGTGGGTGTGCTTTTCCTATAACCAGTGACCCTCGCTCTCAGGCGAACCCACTCCGACTTCAGAGGTTTTTAAAATTTACGTCCCCAAGTCAAGGACGATAGGTCAACATTTGCGTCCATCTTTCTGGTGCAGGTGGTGAACCCCTTACCTCGGCAAGAGAAACACCAGATGTTTAGGAACGCGCGTTCTTATCCATTCGGCCATTATGACCTCCTGTTTAGATATCAAGGACAAGAAAGACATCAAGTGGGCATTGATATGCATAGGGATGAACAGGATCTTTTTAAAATCATGGTTCGCTCCCAGTTCGAAATAGCCTAAAATTGGTACCTGGAAATTTAATGGGAAGCTAAGGTTACCGGTGTGATATTGGTCTGGCAGTACGGAGCCTAGCAGCCGGCACGAGATTTTCATACTGCTCGTAGAAAAAATTAAGAAGTATAATCGGACTGACCCAAATGGATAAAGACCAAATGGAAGCAGAAGAAGAGGCTGACCACTTAAACGATGGACAGAGGGAATAGCAGAGTGCATGGAAAATCTCGATAAAGAGCACTCTCCAGCTGTTTATGCGTCATCTCGACACCGCAAAGTACAAGGGCAGCAAGAGGAGATGTGATGAGAATACGAAGTTAGAAATATGTTCCCAACATACCTCATGGGGTGAAAAGAGGTCATTTACTTACACCAGGGCCAGGTTTTATACTGGCCAAGACCTACTAACACGTCCTAGCCGTGCGTCCTCGGCAATAGGTCTCTTCGGGGTCCTGGATAACGTGGTAGGATCGCTGATTCTTCCGAAATCGGGGAGTATTTGCCTGCACGATGAGAAACCACCAGTCTGCACACCAATAAGACAGACATGGGACAACGGATACTGACTCAAACCTAAGTCCGGTATGACATCACACTGATGTTGGACAACAGGATGTCTTCATCCGACATACAGGACTTCGCGCTGGAGTTCACAGCCAGCGAACGCAAGCAAGCAAGAAGCCCAAGGGCATCTCATGGGCGATTGACTGGAAGGTTCTTAGCTCTGTGGGATTCTCCCTGGCTGCGATCTTCTGACGACTTATCCACTACGAAGAGGGCCGAAGGGCGCCCTGCAGATTATCCTGTGATGCATTCGTGCGTGTAGCCACTTGGTCAGTCTTGGTCGTAATAGTGGGGAGGCCGATGGATCCATCAATCCCCCCTCCCCCACTTTTCAGTGGATCCTGGGTGGAATTTGCACTTCTTACTGCAGGGGCGCAGGCTCTATGGCCAAGGGGTTACGAATGAATTTCATAATCCCGCATACCAAGTTCGAAACACAGCTGCGTGTTGTTTGGAAGCAGACCGCCTTGCGCTGGTTCCAATATGGTATGAGTGCCGGTTGTTCAGGAAGCAATGACAAAATATTGAATGTAAACTTGCCAAAAAATCACAAACAGCCAATAATTATGGGGTTGACTGCCACGTCCTGTAAATAATATGCAACTAACTGCAGGGATACTAAGCACCATTAGAGATTGTCAGCCCGGTCTGCTGTCGACTTAACTGTTGCCAGTGGAATTAATTCCACTACTGCGTAGTGGCAGTAATAGCAGCAGCAGCAGCAGTAGTATTAATAGTAGTAGTAGTTGTAGTAGTAGTAGTCGTAGTAGCAGCAGCAGCAGCAGCAGCAGTAGTAGTAGTAGTAGTAGTAATAGTAGTAGTATTTGTTGTTGTAGCAGTAGTAGTAGTAGTAGTAGTAGTAGTAGTAATAGTAGTAGTAGTTGTTGTTGTAGCAGCAGCAGTAGAAGTAGCAGTAGCAGTAGTAGCAGCAGTAGTAGTAGTAGTAGTAGCAGCAGCGTAGTAGTAACAATAGTCGTAGCAGTAGTAAAAATAATAATAATAGTAGTAGTTGTAGTAGAAGTAGTAGTAGAAGTAGTATTAATAGTAGTAGTAGTAGTAGTAGTAGTAGTAGTAGTAGTAGTAGTAGTAGTAGTAGTAGTAGTAGTAGTAGTAGTAGTAGTAGTAGTAGTAGTAACAATAGTCGTAGCAGTAGTAAAAATAATAATAATAGTAGTAGTTGTAGTAGAAGTAGTAGTAGTAGTAGTAGTAATAGTAGTAGTAGTAGTAGTAGTAGTAGTAGTAGTAGTAGTAGTAGTAGTAGTAGTAGTAGTAGTAGTACAATAGACGTAGCAGTAGTAAAAATAATAATAATAGTAGTAGTTGTAGTAGAAGTAGTAGTAGTAGTAGTAGTAATAGTAGTAGTAGTAGTAGTAGTAGTAGTAGTAGTAGTAGTAGTAGTAGTAGCAGTAGTAGTAACAATAGTCGTAGCAGTAGTAAAAATAATAATAATAGTAGTAGTTGTAGTAGAAGTAGTAGTAGTAGTAGTAATAGTAGTAGTAGTAGTAGTAGTAGTAGTAGTAGTAGTAGTAGTAGTAGTAGTAGTAGTAGTAGCAGTAATAGTGGCAGTAATAATAGTAGTAGTAGCAGCAGCAGTAGTTAGTAGTAGTAGTAGTAGTAGTAGTAGTAGTAGTAGTAGTAGTAGTAGTAGTAGTAGTAGTAGTAGTAGTAGTAGTAGTAGTAGCAGTAGTAGTAGTGGCAATGTAGTTGTTATAGTTGGTGTAATAACAGCAGCGCAACTAGTATTGAAATTTATTGTATACCTATTTTTATACAAAATTATCTCGCCACCAAACACCACAAATCATACAAGCGCTTTAAATACCGATATTAATAATTCCTCCCAAAATTCGTCCTCGCCAACATCATTTGCATATTAGAAATATTTCCTAAAGTGGCTGAGTGCAAACGGTCTAAAATTCAGGAAAGCAGAATTCACAAAAACAGGCCAAAAAAAAAAAAAAAAAATGAAAGCATAGCTAATGTCCCACCACCCACAAGAAAATAATATTTGTTCTCAAAGGGATAGAAAGAAGCGAAACCCTTTTTATGTTTGCATCCGTATTAGGTAGGACATAGTCTGGTACTGTTTATTACTCGCCATTAAATTAATTAAAGTAGCTCTTTTGGCAGAATGGCTGTGCCCTGTTTAGGGCTATTTTTAGATATAGAAAATCACGTGATATGTCGCCATTATGTTTTAATCTGCCTGTTTGGCTGTAGTTTCTTGTTGATTTCCCCTGGCATTCATTTCTGACCGTGAATCTGGTTGGGGGACAATTACACGGAAAAAGAAATACTCCGACGTCAACAAGTTGCACCTGTTAGTCTATTCCATCACCCCGACCTTAAGTATTTGGGCGTCCCAATTTGTTAAAACATGGTTCACTCCAGGATCCAGATGGGGAGACATTGTGTTTGAGAGCAATGTCAGCCATAAACGGTTGCAGTATTATTGTTGCATGCTCTGTTTCTCTACGCGCGGGAAAGATGTTTTTCCCTAAGTTGTCAGTACAATTTCCACTCTTTTCAACTCATATTTCATGGTCTTAAATGGATTATATTGTAAGTTTTATATATTCCAATTGAGCGTCTGGAAAACACGAAATGCAGGATGGTTTTATAGAATACAAATTGAACTCATATTTTATGTTTATAATTATATTAGATTGTATTTTAAGTGTATTTTCCAGTCGAACAATTGGAACACACGACGCGTAGGATGGTTTTACAGAATGCAATTTCAACTCCTATTTTATGGTTACATTTGGATTATATTATTAGTGTTATATATTCCAATTGAACAATTCAAAAAAACAAAAAACAAAAAAACAAAACAAAAAAAAAACAAAAAAAAAACGAAATGTATAACGGGCTTTACAGAAAGCAACTACAGAACAAAAAATACGTTTAACTTATTCAGGTCCCCCCCCCCCCCCCCCCCCCCCCCCCAGTCTCCCTTTTATGGCAACTCCTCTAGGGAACTGCATTTCATGGCAACTCCTCTATGGCACTATATTACATGGCACCTCCTCTATGGCACTATATTACATGGCAACTCCTCTATGGCACTATATTACATGGCACCTCCTCTATGGCACTATATTACATGGCACCTCCTCTATGGCACTATATTACATGGCTAAAGTGGTAGTAGCAGTAGTAATAGTGATGGTGGTAGTAGTGGTGGTGGAAGTAGTAGTAGTAGTAGTAGTAGTAGTAGTAGTAGAAGCAGCAGCAGCAGCAGCAGCAGCAGCAGCAGCAGTAGTGGTAGTAGTAGTGGTGTAGTGGTGGAAGTTGCAGTAATAGTGACAGGAGTAGCAGTAGTAGTGGTAGTATTAGTAATTGTGACAGTAGCAGTAGCGGTAGTAGTAATGGCAGTAGTTGCAGTAGTAGTAGTTGTAGCGATGGTGATAGTAGTAGTAGTAATAGTAGTAGTAGTAGTTGTGGTAGTAGTAGTATAGTAGTAGTAGTAGTAGTAGTAGTAGTAGTAGTAGTAGTAGTATTAGTATTAGTAGTAGTAGTAGTAGTAGTAGTAGTAGTATAGTAGTAGTTGTTGTTGTTGTTGCTGTTGTTGCTGTTGTTGTAGCAGCAGCAGTTGGAGAGAAGGAGGCGGAGGAAGAAGAGAAAGAGTGCGAGTCGTGAGATGAAAAAGAAGATGATAATTATGAGGATGATAAATGACCGAGCTCTGTTAACATTATAATTATTATTATTATTATTATTATTATTATTATTATTATTTTATTATATAGTGTCAATAGCAAAGACTCGCAACAGTATTATATGTTGTACTGTTAGCCTTCTTTAATCTTCATCATAATCTATTGCATCTGTGCATAACACCCCCCCCCCCCCCCCCCCCCCACCAACAGCCTTTCAAAGTGTCTGTCTCTCATAAATCAGATAACCCATATACCAGATAACCCATCTATATCGCTCTCGTGCTAAAATTATATACATTGTAAATCTATCAACATTGTATCCTTCCCTCCTTCGCTATCTCGACATACCCCACCCCTCTCTTCATAATTATCCCGCCCAGAAACGGGGTTTCTTTTAACATGCACAAAACATTTCATTTTTTATTAATTTCTATTTCTCTAAATAACCAATCCTGTTCAAAATTGAGTTCTTGCCGGATAGATCTGTTTATTTCTCTATTTCGTCCAATGAATTTAAGATTGCTTGCTGTAATTTATAATAGAAATTACATTGAATCTGCGGATAATTTGCAAGCTAATTTAAAATATGGAGATCTCGGTTCATTCTGGAGAACACTACAAAAAATTAACACAGGCGAACAATGCTGAATGAAACTGTAGAATTTGGGCAACAGATAATATATGTGTTTCCATCCATCGCTCTGGAATTACCTTCGGTGTAGGGATGTAAAAACATTTGCTCCAAATTCCGAAATTCATGTTTTTTTGGGAAGAGCACTTGTGTTCACGGACTTTAATCTGGACATGGGAGGTCAGTATGCACGATTGGATATGAGCGCTCGTTCTTCAACTTCCGGCGTGCTGATGCCGAGGTAACTGGACTAAAATGTTGACCTCTCGTCCTTGACATGGCGACGTAAATTACAAGTACGGCAGAAGCCAAGGGACACAGGTAATATGGAAATTTAATCTACACGCAAATATACGTTCAGTGCATTAGAAAAAGCAGCACATGTATGACCTACGCCGGAGTTCAAAGCGATGGGAAGCAAAATACGAAAAACACAAAAATAAATTTGGGCATGGTTTTTATTACGCGGTGAATGTAGAAACAATGAGGTTGTAGATAAAACTTGGGCTGACACATCACGCAATTTCATGCCGGATAAAAAAAAAGAAAATTGTGTCAACACCGATGTTTAGCAGATTTGATTGCTAATACGCAGTTTGAAACGTACAGTTTGCAGATGTATAATATAATTAACGGTCCAACGGCCTCTAATTCACCCTTTACGCATTTTGTGTGCTTTTAATTCTATTTACATGCAGCCATTATAGCCGCGGGAGTGTAGTGGCTAGACGGCCGCCTATCATTTCGGTGGTTATGGTGGGTTCGATCCGTATCCAGGAGTTTTCGAATTTTCAAAATTGACTTCCCAGGTCTATCCGGCATACAGTGGATATCAGGGAATAACTTCAGAAGTATCCGGCATACAATGAGTATCAGGGAATAACTTGGGAGTATCCGGCACACAATCAGTATCAGGGAATAACTTGGGAAGTATCCGGCATACAATGGGTATCAGGGAATAACTTGGGAAGTATCCGGCATACATTGGGTATCAGGGAATAACTTGGGAAATATCCGGCATACAATGGGTATCAGGGAATAACTTGGGAAGTATCCGGCATATCAAAGGGTATCAGGGAATAACTTGGGAAGTATCCGGCATACAATGGGTATCAGGGAATAACTTAGGAAGTATCCGGCATACAATGAGTATCAGGGAATAACTTGGGAAGTATCCGGCATACTATGGATATCAGGGAATAACTTGGGAAGTATCCCGCATACAACGGGCATCAGGGAATAGCTTGGGAAGTAAATGCGACAGGCTTGATACAGATCAAATCACCCACCGAGTTCTGATTGGTCTATTAAACAAAATAAGTTTAGCACCCTATGCTCGATACGCCATAAGGCGGGTAAATTGTTCCTTTACTCACTCACTCACATTATCGCTCGCTCGCTCACTCACTCACTTACTTGCCTGCTCTCCCGTTCACTCACTAACTCACTCGCTCACTCCCTCAAGCCTGCCCACCCGCTCTCTCGCTCGCTCACTCACTCACTCACTCACTCACTCATTCACTCACTCACCCACCCACACACTCACTCACCCACCCACCCACGCACTCACTCACTCACACACTCACTCACTCATTCACACTCATTATAGGTACATTCTAGATATTCAGCTTACACTTCAAAATATCTTGTCATAAATTCACCAAACGAGTCGACCCGAAAGCCCAGGTCAAGTTAGAGGATTCGAACCCACCCCAGTACAGAAGGAACAGATGACCTCGGCCCGGCGGGCGAGCGTCTAGTCACTAGGCTACCACGGCTCCTCGTGGGTACCAGGACATGTCTTTAGAAATAAAGGCGGCCGGCGAGATAGTCACCACATCATCTACCTAGAGCAGATTGGTTTATAAACATATGGGTGCAGCACCGTGTGCCCAACACGATTTAAGACGAGAAGGGGTACATTACCCCCCCCCCCCCCCCACACACACACACACCCAAACACACACCACACACTTAATTGCAACCTATTCAACTTCCTACAGTCTCGCAACTGTCAGACAGTTCGTCCTATTCAACGCTATGTTTTCCCGTTTTTGTTTTTGTTTTTTTAAAGTTGCATATCCCTTATGCCGACCTCCCTGGCCGAGGATTTAAACGACTTTCTCCGTAATCCCGTATATCCACGTGGGGTAAAGCAGAATTGGAAGCGGTTCTCGCCGCGTTGGTAACTTACGGATAAGTGATCCAGCCGCTATGATAGGAATGGCAAACTACTAAGCGTAATCTTGCCAAGAAATCAACGTCAGCGGTAAAGTGCTGGTGTTAACAGCGATGTCCTGTAAACGATATAAAATATATATGTTTGCATATCCTTTACAGTACGTTGCAGTCAACACCAGCATTTTTCAGCTGTTGTTGATGTTCTTGGCAAGATTACGCGCAGTAGTTTGCCATTGCTTTCTGAGCGACCAGCTCACATACCCCTAAGTAACCAAAGAGACGCGATCTGCTGCCGAATCTCGCTCAGCTGTGTTCCTCATGTGGAAATACGGGATTACGGAGAAAGTCGTTAACACCTTCGCCAGGGAGACGGGCTTTCCCCGTTATTACTTTGAAAATTAAAGACACAAACAATAGATTGGGCAACAAAATTACTGGGTATATTTCGCTGCATCTTGTCAGGTGCATACTGCAGAAACCACATAACATAAAGCGAACCAAACAAAATATGTAAATACTTAATTTATCATATATAAGGGAAAACTGACTAGAGACGAGAGCTATTAATATTCCTGGGTCATCTACCCCAAAGCACAAGAGGTTTATTATTTCTTGAACACGTGACTATAAAGCTTATTTACTTGCACGCGCGCGCACACACACACACACACACAAACACATACACACACTCACTTACACACGTACACACTCACAACATATATATGCCACACATATCATTCACACTCATGTATACACTACACATATCATCCACACACACACACACTCACACAAATCATGCATACGCTACATAAACATTATACATCGCATACTCATCATAGAAAAAACACATATCGAACACACTCACATATACCACACACACCAAACATAACACAGCTCACTGACACATCACACACATACAAATCACACACATATCACATACAAATCACACACACACATCACACACATCACACACACATCACACACACACATAACACACGTACACTCATCACACATACGTCATCGTTAGTTGCATGTCCTTTACAGGACACAATAAACCCCAGCATTCTTAGCTATTTGTGATTTTCTAAGCAATTTTATTGTCAGAATGTTGCCATTGCTTTCTGAACTATCCAAGCTCATATCATTGTAAAAAGCAACTGCAGCTAATTTCGAACCTAGTAGGCGATATTATGAAACTGCGTTCCATGCCACTAAGCCACAGACACCGATGGGTACTTGGGTAACATAGCACCTATTATATCTGTCTGTCCGTCCGTCCGTATTGTGTACAGTCTAAGATGGATGGATGCGGTTTGATTGGTTACCTAGAATAATGACTTTCCTATTTCAACGACATGTAAGAAAATGTCGTTTATGTTATACTAGTTAGTTAGTAGAGGTTCCAGCTTCACGGCAAAGGATCACCCCTATTATGCTAGGTTCCCGTGCCAGTAAACATCACACAAAATGCCCATCACAAAATGTCCCATGTGAAGAGTGGGACAGACGGCAGTACCGATAATCCAACTGCACGCACATGCCAGAATGCCAACATAACAGTCAGCCACGAAAATTAGACAGGAGATCAATTTGGGAACCAGAAACTACTGAAACAGTTACATAAACAAACACACGTAGTATTGCTTTGCGCTCACAGAAGGAGAGGAAAGAAGTACTAGACAACATAGCATTTGAAAGCTATAGTTACCGACCGGGATTCGAACCCGTCACCTCCAAATGGCGACAGCGCCTCGCTGCAGGAACAAGTGTACTTCGTTGCATGACCAACTAGACACTCAATAAAATGTGTCTTCTTCATTAGTCATGTCTATCATACACACATGAACCTAACAACTATGGAATACGGACAGAATTCGTATCAACCCATTGAAATAGCACCATGGGTCTCATAATTTATATTAAACCAGCATAGGTCAAATAACAAACACACAAACACATCGGACCGTAAATGCTGTGTTTAATATAAATTATGAGACCTATGGTGCTAACTGTTTTTAATATAAATTATGAGATCTATGGTGCTATCTCAATGGGTTGATACTAATTCTGTCCGTATTCCATAGTTGTAGGTTCATGTGTATGATAGACATGACTAATGAAGACACTTTTTCGGAGTGTTAAAATATCGAGTATTCAACATAAGACAAAATCCACAGATAGAGTGTATGATCTAATATAACATTCTCCACCACGTTTCTTCGTTTCTCTCATCTTCCAGTTGGATCCACGCTCCCCTCACGGCCTCAGCGTCCAACAC
>JACEFZ010016336.1:0-27500 GCA_014155875.1 Cepaea nemoralis
ATTTACTACTACTACTACAGCTTGCTCAACCGTTAGTCCACGGGACACAGTGGAGTACCCGTTTAGCCAGCAATCGTTGCCCAGAAGGAAAGCAACTGCAAACTACCCTCTGCAAAACTTGCCAAGAAACCCTAACAACCATGAAAGAAAACATAATAAGGAAGAGATCTGATGGCGAGATCCCCAGGCCAGGCAGATCAGATAACACTGGGGAAGAGTGTATGCACGGGCAAGTACTAGTAACTGCGATGACGGAGATAATCCCGACGGTGTTACCAAAGAAATCCCATGTGTTAGACTGTGTATCGGACGCGGGACATTGTCAGAGTCTAGAAGAGTGCAGTGATGCAGTGACATCGTTACGCCCGCCAGGCGACTTAGTCCCCAGCAGGGATGCCGTAACTTCGTTACGCCGGCAGGCGAGTAGTAGTTACCTGCCTGCGAGGCTTGCTGGCTGACGAGACGGCCAGCGGTCAGGCAAGGACGACGCAAGACGCACGCATGCCTCGTGAAGCCACTTCAGGTGGGAGGCAAGTTGCGAGCTATAGGCAGACAGCTCTGGGACGTGGACTCGACTGGACGCATGATGAGAGAAAGGCGTTGTGTGGTTTCTGTGCCTGAAAGTCGAGTGTCTGGACATCTTGAGAGATAGACTGTGAGCTGTATTGTGTATGTAAGTGTAGTGAAGTGTAAAGTATATCTTGTAGTGATCATCGTATTGTATATGATCTGTAAATAAATCCATTGAACGTTGTGTCGTTGAGTCTCAAGTCAAATCACGTTGTACTTGTACTGTCTCACATGTGTTAGGTTAACGAGCCAAGTTTAAGACCCTGACATGTGTGGACGTGGTGGCATTCGTCCGGCTTTGAAATGAACGTGTTTATGTGATTAACATTTAAAACTAGAGTTTGTGAACTTAGAACTTTTGTCAAACTTTGTTGTACATGTAAATGTGATTGTTGAAGGCTCATTTTGATATATTACTACATTGTTTAAACATGGAGACTAGTTGTAAACGTACAGTGCATACATATTGTTTGATCTTGTAAACGTGTAAAACATTTGTGATTGTTGAACTTGTCACCGTTTGACCTTGTCGACATTGTAATCTTGTCGCCATTGTGACCTTGTCGCCATCTTGTAAACTTGATGTCTATGTCCTTACTGAATGTCATCTTGATGTAAGTGATGTGTCATCAATGTTGTAGAGTGTTGAGATATATGTAGATTGTCTTTGTGAATTGAGTGGTGGAACGCAGAAAGTTCTGGGAAAGAAAGTGACTTGTGTTTTGAAAAAAAAAAAAATTTGTTGACAGACAAAATTACGACCTACAATTACACTCACCGCCATACAAACCTAATTAAAACTTAGTGACAAGCAGGCGCACCACATCAAATAGACGCTAATTTATTTCCTCCAAAAACAAAGCAGGTTTTCCGTACCATCTGAAACCTTGCCCGTAGAGGTCATTTGTGTTTTCGAAGTAGCGACCCTACAGTTCCTAGCCCGATTTCCAACCGTTCTTCACCGCATCCAGGGCACTTGAGTATATTTTTCTTTTCATATACTTTAGGATGCAAATTTAGGCACGTATTGTCAATAGAACTAAATTGTAAATTGTTCACTTTACTAACCACTTATAACAATTTGTGTGGCTGGTATTTCATTCGCATTTTCCATCATGTCTTCATTAAATGATTTCATCGATATGTGGTTAAAGTTACAGTTAACAGGTGATGAGTTAACAAAGTGGAGTGAGAAGAAATACTCTGAATACCTACTAGTACAGGAGAAAGCTAATGAACGCGAAGAAAGAGCAGCTGAAAGAGCTTTAAAACAGGCAGAAACAGCCTTAAAGCAAGCAGAGGCAGCAACTGCAGCAAAACAGACCGAATTAGAACTGGCTGCAAAGACAAAGCAAGCCGAATTAGAACTGGCTGCAAAGACAAAGCAAGCCGAGATAGATAGTGAACTAAAAAAAAGCTGAAATAGCAGCTCAGAGTAAGAGAGAAAAACTGGAGTTACAGTTAAAGATGAAACAACTTGATACTGAGACTGCCATTAACAAAGAGTCTAAGAAATCTGAGAGACTGGAGAAAGAAAACCAGTACAAGAAATATCAAGGTATTGTACGCAATTATACCTCGGGTGACTGCATCGCAGCCTTTACCCAAAATTTTGAGACTTTAATGGAACATTACCAGGTTCCACTGTCTGAATGGAATATTGTTTATATGAGGAGTTTATCAGGGGAGCCTCTTAAAGTCATTGAGACCATCCCCAAAGACCTCAGAAACGATTACCATTATCTGAAAGCAAAGATTATGGCACATTTTATGTTAGATGAGGCAGGTTACAGAGAACAATTCAGCAAGTTGAGCCCAAAACCGACTCAAACGTTCTCCGATTACCTCTGCTTAGTCCGAGATATATTTACCAAATGGACTTCAGCAGCTAAAATTGACAAGAACTATCAAAGATTAGAAGATCTGATTATCAGAGACAAAATCATTTCATCCATTCCATCAGCATTTTCAAAATTTTTGCAGGAGAATGAATGCACTAGTGTAGATGAGATTGAGAGACGTGGTTCGGCTTATTACACAGCCAACAAACATTGTTTTGCCAGTGAAGCTACTGACATAAATTTTGTAGCATCGGCTAACTATGAGAAACCCTATAGTAGGCAGAAACCTCATAGGCCTACATCTGAGAAGTATAATCACTGTAATTATTGTAAACTTTCACACCATCAAGGTGAGATGTGCGACAAGAACCCCGCATATAATACTTATCTACAAAACATGGTAAACAGACAAGATAAGGAGCGTAGATCCTTCAGAAATTTGCGTAAATGTTTCCTCTGTAAGGCGTACGGACATTATCGCCATGATTGTAAAGGTAGGCAAATGACCAACAAAACAAATGCCGCCTTGTTTGACAGTTCATCGTCAGATGAAGAACAATCAGAGAAACATCCTGTGAACTCAGCACAGGCTTTTGACATGTTTAACGCAAATAAATGTACTGTTTGTAACACCTTTTATGAAGATGGCATTTTAACATGCGGCCACTCCATTCCTATTGCCAATGAAGAAGCTAATTTGGTAGTAGATTCCAAAGGCAGGATAAACATCCATCACGGATATGTGAATGGCAAGTCTGCTACAGTCCTTCGTGACACGGGCAGTTCACTTATTGGTCTGAAGAGAACGTTCATAATGCCTACAGACTATACAGGCAGGCACGTAACATGCAGAACATTCTCAGGCAATATTGAAAAGTACCCACTAGCATGGGCATATATTGAAACACCTTTCCTCACTGGGAAAGTAAAGTGCGCTACATTAACAAACCCGGTGTGTGATGTTATAATTGGAAATTTACCAGAGGTGAATGATAAACCTCATGACATAACATCGCTTTCTATTGATGATAGCATAACATCACCATCAAATGTCATCATTGATAATGTTACACCACCTAATGAATGTATGGTAGCTAATGTAGCACTAAGATCTCATGACATCATTGATAACATTGTTTCATCACCATCTGATATCATTGAATGTGTGAACGCAGTAACTAGATCTACTGCTAGAGTGCAAGATGAAAGTAATCAAACTGAGGCTATACAAATGCTTAGCCCAGTATCACTACCTACTAACACCATGAAGGAAACGTTTGTAACAGCTCAAAAGGCTGATCCTTCATTGTCAAAATATTTTAATCTGATCGGCCAAAAGCCAAAGGTAACCAAGAATGCAAAATGGCATTTTGCTGAAAAAAATGATATCCTCACTAGGTATTATACCAGAGGTGACAACACAACAGAGCAAACTGTTTTGCCAACTAATTATCGTAAACAAGCCTTACATCTTGCCCACGATATACCTCTTGCAGGGCATATGGCATACGCTAAGACCAGATCAAGATTATTGACACAATTTCATTGGCCCAAATTTTGCAATGACATTAAACTATATTGTAGAAGTTGTGACATCTGTCAAAAACTGGTAAAAAAAGGTAAACACCCACAGGCAAAGTTACAAGTTACTGACTTAGCCAGTCGACCTTTTGAGAAATTATCTGTCGACATAGTGGGCCCTCTCAATCATACAACAACTAGAGGGAATAAATATATTCTAACTGTCATTGATCAATGTAGCCGCTGGCCAGAAGCGATCCGCTAAAGAACATAACTGCCAATGATATAATGGAAGTTTTCTTCCATATATTTTCTCGGATAGGATTTCCAGACACTATCCAATCAGATAGGGGCACTCAGTTTATCGCCGCATCTACCCAAGCTTTCATCCGCACTCCAGTGGAATTATAGAAAAGTTTAACGGCGATTTAAAGCACATGCTTACAAAAGTCACGCAAGAGCACCCCAATAACTGGGATGTATATCTACCAGCTATTCTTTTTGCTTATCGCGAGGTACCACATTCTAGTACAGGTTTCTCTCCTTTTGAACTTATCTATGGTGCCAAACCACGTGGCCCATTAACTATTTATCAGCAAATGTTAACTGACTCCACTCCAGTACTTAAACCCATATCATCATTCGTATATGTTACATCATTGCGTGAAAGAATCATCAAATCTTGTATAATTGCAAAGAATGCACTAAAATTATCTGGTGCCACTTATAGACAATATGCTGACAAAGGTAACAGGACAATAACGTTGACACCTGGACAGGACGTTCTTCTTCTACTACCTAGTGACAGACATTTATTGACTGATTCTTGGCAGGGACCTTTTAAAGTGACGAGACAGATTTCACCTGTAGACTACGAGATCCAAATAAAAGACAAACACAAAATATTCCACATAAATATGCTAAGACCATATCACAACAGAGACAACGAACAAGACGATACAGCTTGTACAGTGATAATAGATCATGAAGATGACGAGGCTAGTGACGAAATTCCAACACCTGCACTAGACACGACAGACTGCTTGAAGGAGATTAAAATCAACCCAAAGTTAACTCAAGCAGAAACAGACAGGTGCAAACAGCTAATACAACAGTACAACACCATCTTCTCTAACAACCCAGGACAAACAGAATTAGTACAGCATCACATCACACTCACGTCAAACACACCCATAAAATGCAGACCATACACCATTCCATTACATTACAAAGAACACTTACATCAGGAGATCATTAACTTAGAGAAAAACAACATCATAAGACGATCCCAATCAGACTTCTCATCTCCAATGGTCATAGTACGCAAAAAGGACAACACAATAAGACTCTGTGTCGACTATAGAAAGCTAAACAAAATAACTCTTCTAGATTTGGAGCCGATGGCAAACTCTGACGATCTACTGACAGAACTGACAGACGCTAGGTTCTTTACGAAGGTAGACATGACTAAAGGATATTGGCAAATAGCAGTAGACGAACAGAGCAGACATCTGACAGCTTTTGCCACACCTTGGGGACTGTACGAATGGTGCAAACTTCCATTTGGGCTTGTCAATGCCCCAGCAACATTCGTACGCATGACTCGACTTTTACTGGTAGACATTCCTAATATTATTTGCTATATTGACGACATCTGTGTTCACACAGAGACGATGACAGACCACATAAAGACATTAGAACAGACATTTGAACGTATTAGACAGCACGGACTGACGGTAAAGCCTGCAAAAGTAGACATAGCCTACCAGGAAATATCCTTCTTGGGGTACAAAATATCCAATGGCTTTGTCACGACAGACGATAACATTGTGTCCAAGATACTAAAACTCTCACTTCCGACTACAAAAAAACAAGTCAGAAGTTTGTTAGGGCTTATAAATTATTACAGACAGTTCATCCCTGATTTTTCTGAACTGACTGAAGTATTTACTAACTTACTAACAAAAGATAAACCGGAGAAAATTGTAAGCAATGAATGCCTAAAATTTGCATTCCAAAAAGTATTAGCGTGTTTTTCTGATAATAGCTTAAATAATCTTATCCTGAAATTGCCCAATCTTCATTTACCTTTCAGATTGCGTACAGACGCGAGCTCCGTGGTGATTGGAGCAGTCTTGTTGCAAGAGCACAATAACATACTTCACCCTGTGTACTTTGTATCCAGGAAACTGAAACCCAGAGAACGGGCTTGGTCAATACCTCAGTTGGAAGCCCTAGCTTTAGTGGTGGGTATAACTAAATTGTCCAGATTCCTTCTAGGACGCCATTTCATTGTGGAGTCTGACAGCAGCCCTTTGCGATTTATAAATTCAGGTGTACCTTCAAACCAGATGGTAGCGCGCTGATCTCTTAAGCTCCAAGATTACAGCTTCGAGGTTCAACATATCCCAGGCAGAACCAACACCATAGCCGATCTTTTGTCCCGTTGTCCGACCGACCCAGTAAGCACCAATGTCTGAGTGCAGCGTAAAATACGCTCAGACCAACACAGCCATCCATCAGTGAATATTTTTTTTCCATTCACAAAAAGCTGTGTAAAGTCTACTATGTGATGTGATAGGGGTTACGCCCAATATATATAGTGTTCTTATTTTACTAAGTAATGTAGTGATTGTCGTGTATAATTGTGTAGTATGTGGTAGAAAGCGAACTTTATTAATTGTATATAGTACAAAACAAGAACAGTGCCACATTCGCTCAAAACTTACCGTAAGCGAACTATCCAATTTGACAGTGGTATCTATGCGTTTGGAACTTTCCAGTGATATTTTAACTCCGTGTGTGAAAGTGTGACCTAAACATTGACAGCTACACCACTGCAGTCAATCGAAATCCAGAAGGTTTTACAGTGAAACATCCAACACATGAACTATTAGAACATTGTACATCCCGTGACTACATCAGACCGGAACAAGTGTGTTCTACAAGTTTCAACATCAGCTGTTTAGCGTTCGTGTGTACTTCCGGATTAGTTAGAAATTTAGAGCAAAATTAGCAGACGACAAATAAAAGTTTAAAAAGCTATGACGATTCTAAAATCTTTAAGAATCAACAAAGGTGAATACACGAATTGTGTGTTTATGTATTTATGTAGTGTAATCTTAGAATCATATCTTGATTAATGTATTCATACTACCGACTTTTTCTCGTTAGTATGAAGAAAGATCAAGCGATGACGCTAAGAAATAGAATATTTATTGTAAAATATTATATTTCATAAATTTTGAAGTTATTCCCCTTTCATTTATTTGTTATTACATCAGTACACAAAGGGCCATAATTTGAAATGTATACTGTAATGTGTTGTATATAAATAACCATGTTGTTGCCAGATTGTTAACACACCAGGTAGCCATCTACTGGGCATGGCAGAGTGTTGCCGACATTGCAGACCAACACAAGAGCTCCTGGCCAGATGAGGTCAGGGTTTGAGCGTTAATACGACTTATGTAAAAGCCGTATTTCGGTCTAGCCAGATGGTTTTTGTTTCAAGAACCATATTATTACGTTTTTTTGGAGGCTGCGAGGTAGATGCGTGAAGCTGGTACTACCGATCTGACTGGGTCAATAATGCAATTGAGGTAACCAGCCATCGAGAGGATGAAACCTGACAAGTGTTAAAGGTTGAACACCACATGTCGTTGAATACAACTTCCATGTATTATATGTTTCTATGGCATATGTGTATTTCTAGGTATTCTGATACCAATGTATATAACAACAGAAGGGTCGATTCTGACAAGGTTAAAATATTAACCCAGTATGTACATATATTATACATGAAAGATGACATCTTTCATGAAGTTGCCGGGGGAGCATGTCAGAGTCTAGAAGAGTGCAGTGATGCAGTGACATCGTTACGCCCGCCAGGCGACTTAGTCCCCAGCAGGGATGCCGTAACTTCGTTACGCCGGCAGGCGAGTAGTAGTTACCTGCCTGCGAGGCTTGCTGGCTGACGAGACGGCCAGCGGTCAGGCAAGGACGACGCAAGACGCACGCATGCCTCGTGAAGCCACTTCAGGTGGGAGGCAAGTTGCGAGCTATAGGCAGACAGCTCTGGGACGTGGACTCGACTGGCCGCATGATGAGAGAAAGGCGTTGTGTGGTTTCTGTGCCTGAAAGTCGAGTGTCTGGACATCTTGAGAGATATTCTGTGAGCTGTATTGTGTATGTAAGTGTAGTGAAGTGTAAAGTATATCTTGTAGTGATCATCGTATTGTATATGATCTGTAAATAAATCCATTGAACGTTGTGTCGTTGAGTCTCAAGTCAAATCACGTTGTACTTGTACTGTCTCACATGTGTTAGGTTAACGAGCCAAGTTTAAGACCCTGACAGACATCTTACTTACGACAGAGAAGTTTTCCGGAAGGTTGTTATGGAAGCAAGGCTCTACAAAGGACCTGCTACTAAATGAACTAATGAATTGCTCAACACTATTAAATCCAGCCCACGATATTCAGTTTGCCTTTTTATTGCGTGTATTCAGTTCTGATAACTGAACAGTGCCCAAGCACCGCTTATTGTAATGTTTAATTTAATATTACATTATATAGGAGGTCAGCGTGGCCAAATGGATAAGAGAGCTAGAGTTTAAACGTCCGGTGTGCTGATGTCGAAGTAGCGGGTTCAGCCCCTATACCGGTCAGCAGGACTAAAATGTTGACTTCTCTTCCTTGATTTGGGAGACAATGGTAATAAGCAAAGCTAGCCCACACTCAAAAATCAGTCCAGCGTTGTCTATGCTCAAGCTCAAAGCGAGGGGGAAAAAATGGGTTGCTCCGTCCAACTCATCTCGTTCCTCTTGTACCTTGCAGTGTCGAGGTGAAGCATAAACAACAAGAGAGTGTCCGTTTATGTCACCGGATCTCTTCTCCCTCTATAGCGAAGTAATAATGAGAGAGATCAAAGAGAAACCAGGAATACTAATCGGAGGTTATAATATAAATAATATGCAGATGACACAGTATTGGTGGCGGATAATGCAAAAGATCTACAACAATTGTTAGACATCATAGTAGTAGAGAGTGCAAAGAAAGGACTCGTCTTGAATATCTAAGAAAACAGTAACAATAGGTGATATCAAAGAAAAAGGTGACACCAAAATGTGAAAAAGAAATAGAAGGGAAAATTCTTAACCAAGTGGGTAATTTTAAATACCTAGGGGTATTTATGACGGCCTCCCTGGTTTAGGGGTTACAACTTTCTCCGTAATCCCGTATACTCTCGTGAGTAACGTGACGTTGCGTGAGAATCGGTATCGGTTCTCTCCTCGTCGGTAACTTACGGGGTATGTGAGACGGTCACTCAGAAAGCAATGGCAAACTGCTGAGCGTAATCTTGCCAAGAAATCAACAATCTGCTGAAAGATGCTGATGTTGGCAGCGATGTGTAAAGGATATGCGA
This sequence comes from Cepaea nemoralis, assembly GCA_014155875.1. Lineage (NCBI taxonomy): Eukaryota > Metazoa > Mollusca > Gastropoda > Stylommatophora > Helicidae > Cepaea > Cepaea nemoralis. The sequence goes on from JACEFZ010016336.1 coordinate 9,360, forward strand.
AAAAGGGGCATTTATAACATCAGGGGGGAGCTGCACAACAGAGATTAAGAGCAGAATAGGGCTAGCAAAAGCTGCATTTCAGATAATGAAGAGTATCTTATGCAATAAGTCACTATTATTGAATGTAAGAAAAAGAGTGATGAAGTGCTATATTGAACTGATTTGCTGTATGGCAGTGAATTTTGGAATGCAAATTATCAGATTAGGAAGAACTTGGAAGCAACAGAGATGTGGTTCCTGAGACGAATGTTGCGAATTGCCAAAGTAACTAACAACGACTGCCTGAAAGAGGCTGATGAAACTAGAACATTGTATACAGCAATAAGAAAGAGACAAACATCTTTCTCTGATCTTGTGATGAGAAGAGAGGCATTGGAAAACATCGTGACAACTGGAAAAATCGAAGAGAAGAGCGGCAGAGGCAGATCAAGAGAAATGATGCTGGATGAACTGAGACTGTCGCATGGAGGAATATCAGCAGATTTGAGCCAGAAAACCACTAAAGACCGACATCTGTGGCAGCTCATGAACGCCTACGCCAGCCGGCATGGCACTTGATTATATATATATATATTTGAGTGGCACCTTGCAGTCTTGACAGACCAAAGTATGTGAGTTGGAATTTGGCCAAAATTCCATCACAATGCCTGGGCAGAGCTTCAGAGAACATGCGATGCCCAAGCTGCATGTTCCCTCTCTCGGCCTTGCCTTGTTTATTCCAGAGAAATGGGTAACCAATACGTCTGGAACAAGGTAGGCTGCAGACGCTGGCGGCTCAGCGTCAAACCTCCGAGACCTCGCCTCCAAGAGCAGGTGGCGAGCGGTGGCCAGACCCTTAAATAATTCCCTCTGTCCTTCGTTTACGTGGTCAGCCTCTTCTTCTGGGTCCATTTGGTTTGCTTGCTTGTGTTCGCTGGCTGTGAACTCCAGTGTGAAGTCCTGTATGTCGGATGAATACATTCTGTTGTCCAACATCAGTGTGATTTCATACCGGACCTGAGGTTTGCGTGACTATCCGTTGTCCCATGTCTGGCTTATTGGTGTGGAGACTGGTGGTTCCTCGCCATGCAGGCAGATACTCTCCGACTTCGGAGGAATCATCGATCCTACTGATGTTAGCCAGGATCCCGAAGAGACCTGTTACCCAGGACGCTCGGCGAGGACGCGTCAATAGGTCTTGGCCAGTGTAGATCCCGGCCCTGGTGCCTTGGAAACACCTCTGCGTCCCGGTCCATTTGGTATGTACATCATTGTTCGCTGTGGTATACTGTTAGCTGGTAACCTAGTTATGTGGCTGAACCATTCAACTTGCTATTTTCTAAAGAAATTTAGCGCTATTTTAAGTGATACTCAATAGTGGGTGCTCTACTGCAGTTGCTGCAACAACAATAACAATAACAACAACAACAACAACAACTACTACTACTACTACTACTACTACTACTACTACTACTACTACTACTACTACTACTACTACTACTACTACTACTACTACTACTACTACTACTCATAACCATTTTAGTTGCGGAGTCAAGACATTTTGCTTAGGGCTTACTAAAGTAAAGAACCCTTTTTACAGACCTTGAGGTGTATTGGACATACGTTGCCAGCCCCATATTCGAATAAACCAATCCGCACTCGGCACGATGTAGTCAATATCTCGCTGACAACCTCTACCCCCTAAGAAATCTCTGGTACGCAATTTAGGCTGGGTTGACATGGAAGCCCACAATGTGATATACAAGTAAATGGGAATATTCTTCAACAAGTGAATCGGTACAATTATCTCGGAACAGTTATAACATCTGATGAGAGATGCCTTGAAGAGATTAGAACAAGAATCGTCATGGCAAAAGTAGCCTTTAGCAAGATGAAAAACATACAGGCCATTAAAAAGATGTCAATTGAAACGAGAAAAAGAGTGTTGAGGGGATACTTAGAGCCTGTTCTTTTGTATGGATGTGAAACTTGGACAATGAGCAGTCAAGCTGGAAAAAAAACAAACAACATCTGATGGCTGTAAAAATGTGGTTTCTGAGGAGATGCAAAAAATACAATGGACAGACAGAAAAACCAATGACCAAGAACTACAGGAGACAAATGAAAATCGTAAATTGATTAGAGAAATTAGATGTAGACAGTCAAAATTTTTTGACATGTTATGAGAAGAATCTATTAAAATCAAATGCGCTATCTCGCAACACCAAGATCACAATATACAAAACACTGATCAGACCAGTTGTGCTGTATGGCCCTGAAACCTGGAGTACAACGAAAGGAGACGAAGCCTTGCTACAAACCTTTGAGAACAAAGTTTTAAGACGCATCTTTGGACCCATTAGGGATACACAAAGTGGAGAGTGGAAAAGAAGAAGTAACAAAGACATTTATGATCTGTTTAAGTCCCCGCTAATCACTGGTATCATGAAGGCTAATAGACTACAATGGCTGGGGCATATAGAAAGGATGGAAGATAATAGGGAAACAAAACTCGCTTACACTCAGGAAATAGATGACCGTAGACCCCGAGGTAGACCAAGAAGACGGTGGAAAGATAATATATATATACAGACCTACAAGCACTTGGAATCAACGACTGGCAAGAGAAGGTCAACCAGAGAGACGAATGAAAACGGATTGTATCTGCAGCAAAGAACCTCAATGGCTCGGAACGCTGAAGAAGAAGAAGAAGAAGAAGAAGAAGAAGAAGTTGTGAGAAGAAATGAATTGGAGAACTTGATGAGAACTGGCAAAATCGAAGGGAACAGACCAAGGGGAAGACCGAGAAGTAAATACCTGGATGGCTTGGCCACGTGGCATGGTCGAGACAGAAACACAGAGTTGATCCCCGACTCTCGTGATCGAATGAAATGGCGATTCATGACCGCCCACGCTTTCCGGCATGGCACATGATGGATGGATGGATGGATGACCTGTAAGCCCAGGTCAATTTGAAAGATCCGCCTCGGTATGAATTCGAACCCATGACTACCGAGGCAAGTGTGCTAGCCACTGCGCTACCGCGACTCCCAGGACTGCATAGCACTGTTGTCATTACGTCCTGTTGATACTCCACAGATTTGAGGTAGACGGAGCACATACTGGCATGCCACAAGTGCCATGACTTGGGTGTTAAGATGACACATTTTGAATACTGTTATCGGTATCGCTGCTGCGGATACTGCTGCTAATACATTATACAACAACAACAACAACTACTACTACTACTACTACTACTACTACTACTACTACTACTACTACTACTACTACTACTACTACTACTACTACTACTACTACTACTACTACTACTACAGCAGATTATAATAGTAACTTTACTTTGGCTAAGGATACTTTTAAGGTGTGGTTTGGGAAGGGATAGGTGGTAGGGCCTCGTTTTCGGAAATCAAAGTGTACCGGAAGCAGTAGAGGTCGAACAACCAAGAGTGGAACACAAATTGTGGTCTGGGTGTTAGTGTCAGTTGAGAGCTGTCTAAAGGTAGAATAATTTGGACTTACTGCACACTATGTCCCGCTCCGACTTTCTGTAAATAATAGAAAATATGAGCAATGTTTTAATAAATAAGTTTTTCTGCCGGAGCCTGACAATAATCGATACATCTGCCAAACTGTCGCTGTATTCATGACTGTTTGTTTAACTGTTGAGTTCTGTTCTGACTGGTTCAGTGTTCAGTACTCTTGGCTTCTTCAACTGGGACAGTGAATAAGTAATAAATTCTACTGTGTTCGGACTAGCAGTTTCAGTAAAACACTCAAGCGGATCGTTAACTAGTGTTATCTGTGTATTTCGGCTGGATTATATAACGTATATTTTAAAAATAAGGTAAGTATTTTATTTTTTTAACTATTTCATGGAGGGTAATTTAATTTAAAGTTTAAGTGTTAAGTAAGCGAAGCGAGAGATCAGGTAGGTAGGTAGTTAATCAACAGTCTAATCACAAAACAACATTTAATCGTGACAATCATCATCATTACATTAGCTCTGTTAGCTGGTGTAAATGTTGATGTCACTCCACGTATCACGGTCCTTGGTGTTCCGGATCAACTCTGTTGATATTTCATACCACCGTCTCAGTTCTTCAACAAGTAACAAGCTCTCTCTGTTCCTATTGTTCCTGTAGTATACCTTTTGTCATTGATCTGTCCAGTGGCACTGATGTTGTCCAAATCCCCCCTTCTCGTTATATAATAATGTATAATTATATTTCATACAACCAGTGAACGCTATATTTGTCTCTTTCATATACTTATAGTTTTAAGTCACAACAAAAACGATTACATAAAAAATTGTTTTTAAATTAAATGTACAAGTTATGATGTAATTTAAGAACCTTTGTACATTAATTTACACCAGCTGACAGGGCTACTGATGATGATTGTTGACCTGTGAGTGGACTATTGATTGAAGTCTGATACAAAACTAAAATGGTTGTGTGAATATTAATATTTTCATACAAAACTGGAAGGAGAGGGAAGACCAGGAGAACTTTTAATCAGATAGCGGTGGGAACGATTAGTAATATGACTCTTCACTGACTGTTGAACGAGGGGACGGAGCACAAATGGGAATGTCCTGAGTGCAGTGATGTCGTTTCTTAAGTCAGCTCAACACACATTCATACAAAACTAAAATAAAATGGTTGTGTGAATATTTGTTTAGTCGTTCCTGTTACATACAATTTTGTAGTAATTAGTAACTAAACCATTGAATGATATTCACAACAGTCGATACACACCTATAGTGGTTTGCTGAAATCTGTATTTAAACTTAAAGCGTTACCATTGTTACCCAAAACATCAGGCTCAATTGAATGCAAAGAATTTCATCCCATCAACCTCATAAAGTTTGTGATAAACCATCCTACCAAACTTCCAAATATTTAACTCTACATTAAACCAGACCCATTGTATGGCTTAAAAACACGGAGAATGACTACAGCAGTTACTAGTGAGTTACTAACACTCATTCATTGGTACAGTACCTGCACAGAACATGACCAAAATGTTAAGACAGACTGACCGATATGAAGTTCAGGGAGCAAACTTAACAAATACCAGTGAATCAAAAGGTGACAAAACGACGCTGGCACTGGACACGACACACATTGAAAAAACTTGATAATAGTTTGACCAAAAAGACATTTGTCTATAGCCCATAGTTGTATATCCTGTACAGGACTTTGCAGTCAACCCCAGCATTTTTTGGCTGTTCATGATTTCGTGGTAAGTTTTACGTTCAGTAGTTTGCCATTGCTTTCTGAACCCATAGGGCCAACAATATAGAGGGAGATTTAAAAACACACAGAGAAGAGAATTAGAGATAGAAATGGATAATGTGGGAAGGACATGGAGAGATGAACAAAATAGGGCAATTTGAAGTGAGTTGGTGGAGGACTTATGCTTCAATGAGGAATAAAGGGCAGAGGAAAACAAATGAATGAGTAAGATACTGTAACACAGAAAGGCCTCAACAAGTAAATACACATGTTGGAGATCAAAAGATATGGAGAAAAGCATGATCACTCTTGCCAGACTGCACAGCATGTCCTTTCTCTCTCTCTCTCTCTGTCTCTCTCTGTCTCTGTCTCTGTCTCTCTCTCTCTCTCTCTCTCACTCTCTATCTCTCTCTCTCTCTCTCTCTCTCTCTCTCTCTCTCTCTCTCTCTCTCTCTCTCTCTCTCTCTCTCTCTCTCTCTCTCTCTCTCTCTCTCTCTCTCTCTCTCTCTCTCAATCATTTTCTCAATCAAAAAATGCCAACTGCCTGTTGTTTTTTTTCATGTCTGCGAGATGTTCTCTTTGTGTTGTAGCCTCTTTAAAAACATTTTGATTACTCACTTTGGTTTTCCAAGAAATTTTCAGCATTCTCCTATAAAGCCACATCTCTTAGGTCTCAAGGAATATTTCTTTGTTTTTGTTTGCTAATTGTACATTATTCACAGCTGTAATGCCATATGTAAAACAAGTTCTGTGTAACATGCAAAAACATTTTTTTACTCTAACCTCAAATAACTGACTGGCTCTGTGGCGAAGGGTTTGTGACTGCAATTCATAATCCAACATACCACATTCAAAACACAGCTGCAGGCAGTTTGGATTAACACTGCCTTGCATTGGTTTTCATACAATGGTATGAGTGCCGGTCGTTCAGAAAGCATTGGCAGACTACTGAATGTAAACGTGGCAAGAAATTACAAACAACCAAAAATGATGGGGTTGACTGTGATGTGCTGTAAAGGATATGCAATCAACTAACAAATAACAGGATTGTATTGCATAAAATGTTCTTCATTTTATAAAAATGCATTTATTGCTTGTCTTATTATATTCAATATATATGTGATACATCTTCCATGTGATGTCAACTATGCACCTAGATTATTGAATTTCTGTACATGCCCCAGACTAAAACAGTTGCCTTTTAATTGTCCATATGCATTTATATATAAAACCTTTAAGTCTACAAAAGATGTGATTCAGAGATACACATGCACACGCACATATATAAGTATAGCTTGAGGGAGATATGGCCTATGAACAGATCCTGTGCTTTCGCAGTTGGGAAACTCTTCAAATACCTGTGACACGAAAGATTAAGATGTGACCATGGCACCAAAATATGTTACATTTATACTCCTCTGTTGACTTTAAGCATGTTAAATTTGTTAGGAAATGTTCTGTACCTATACATTTGTTCATATCTCAAGCACTTCCTTCTCTGGTTGTAGTGGTGCTTTGACAGACTTGCTGCTCATCCGTCTCTTGATGTTATCTTTCCACTTATATCAATGTCCAGCACTGGATCACTTGCTTTCAACTTTTCCCATTAGTGTTGTTATAATTAGAGTTTTTTAAGTTACATAATGTGGCTAGATTTTTCATCATCATTTTCATCGAGTGAGTTGCACAGCATCTGTTTTGTCAAGTCTGTGGTTTAGTATGTCTGACTTTGACAAGCATGTTTCTGGTTTCCTTTCCCTAGTTATTTGCCTGTCCCCATTCTACCTACAAGGCGGCAGGTTTGTATATCGCTTCATCTGGTCTCTACCTCTTAACCTGTCTGACATGGGAGGCCCTGTCAGTAGCTGGACCATTGTCTGCATAGTTCTTGGGGGAATTGGAACACTCAAGCTCCTTTACCACTACAAAATGGATACACTAGCTGAGGGACATAGTTTCTGATTTGCTTACTTTACATTTCATCCAGCAGCCCTTTTCAATCAATCCCAGTGAATGAATCACCGAAAAATGAGCACGATTACAAGAAACAAAATGGACGTTGCGGCCAAAGCCTTGGTCAACACAGAACAAACAAACAAAAACAGACAAACAAATACATGAAAGACACAACATGAAAATATTAAGGTTACTTATCCATATCCTTGCTTGAGCGGCTATCCGTGGATGGAATTTCATGGTGCTGACGAAGGATTTGGCTGCAACATCCATTTTGTTTCTTGTAATCATGTTCTAGTAAAGCTCACAATCTACTTCTCGCTTTTCGGTGATTCATTCATTGTTTTTTAAGCTTTATTGCAGTTCCCCTTATTCTTGTTTTCAATCCCAGAATCTCTAGAAAATATACAATGATTTAAAAATTCAGATGCTGTTTCCACATTGAAGGTTGGCTGTAATGGATCTCCAGCACTTTCTGTCTCTTGTCCTTGTACACACTGAAAGACCTCTGTTTATCCATCGCTTGATGTTATGATTGTTATCTTCCATTTGTTTCGCTGTCTAACTTTGGTTTCTCTTCCTTCAGGTCTTCCAGTATGGTTTCACGAGAGTGCTATGTCTTTTATTGTGGACAAAATATTTAAAATCTTTTTTGTTTGTTATGTCTTTCAACAACTCATGTTTCACTCCCAGTCTCTCTAGAATGTAGTTGTTTTTGTCTCCATGAAATGCAAATAATTCTTCTGTACATCCACATTTCCAGGACTTCATCTCGACTTTCCAGTTGCATGTTCTTTATCGAGGTTTCTGTGCCATAGAAAATGTTACCTGTCACTCCTGTGTCATAGAAAATGTTACATGTCAATCTGTGCCATTAGAAAATGTTACATGTCAATCTGTGCCATAGAAAATGTTACATGTCAATCTGTGCCATAGAAAATGTGACATGTCTTTGTGTGCCATAGACAGTGTTACATGTCTTTCTGTGCCATAGAAAATGTCACATGTCTTTCTGTGTCATAGAAAATGTTACGTGTCTTTCTGTGCCATAGACAAGTTACATGTCTTTCTGTGCCATAGACAATATTACATGTCTTTGTGTGCCATAGAAAATGTTACATGTCTTTCTGTGCTGTAAACAATGTTACATGTCTTTCTGTGCATAGAAATATTACATGTCTTTCTGTGCCATAAACAATATTACATGTCTTTCTGTGCTACAGAAAATGTCACATGTCTTTCTTTGCCATGAACATTACATGTCTTTCTGTGCCATAAACTGCTACATGTCTTTCTGTGCCATAGAAGATGTCACATGTCCCATGCAGGACATTGTGATCAATCCCAACCTCAAGCCCAGGTTGATTTACTCAGCAATTTTAGTTCGCCATTCTGACATCGATGTAATCGAAAGGATACAGCATACGCTCTTAAACGTCCAGCACGCTGATGGCAATGCATGCGGTTCAACCCCCATACGGGCATCAAGTTAAACTTAAAACATTGACTTCTCATCCAGAAAGCAATGGCAAATCACTGAACGTACAACTGCCTAGAAAATCAAAGGACATGTAGCATATTTCTGTTTAGGTTGACATTACCTGTCGAACAAGTCAACATTGAAGTCTGACTGACCCGCTTGTGGCTTAAACCCACTACCCTGCCATCAGAACGCTGGAAGTGCAAGCATATTAAGTTCCACAACCTCTTAGTATTGAATATGTGTTTAAAAAAATGATTGACTACCAAAGTATTTCAGTATGTGTTTATGTTAGGCATGCTTGTGTCTGCAGAGAAACACTGAAGCCCAAGAGAACATGACCGTTAAAAGTGTATTTAGGTGAAGAAGTAACTATCAACCATGAATGGCATTAATCCTGGAAAGTATGTACCAAGCAGTCCAATCTGTACGGATCCATTTAGTAGCAAGTACACTGTGAAAGAAGACATTGGAAGGTATGCTAGCAGTTTCATTGTATCTCATAATTGACTACAAAATGGTTTATTCTACAGTGCAGGGGAAAAACTCTGGCCTCTTTCACAAAATCATATAAATAGAAACATGGCGAACTTTTAGTTAATTTAATGATCAACAGCATCATGTGCCGAGCTGAGAAGCACATGTAATTATATGCTTTCACAGACTTCTGTCCTCATTGTTCTTTATTTTACTGAAATTGAATAGGCCAAAGTTTTTCCCAAGGCTGTATATATTTTATATTTGTTCTTTATGTGCAGAAGTCATATACAATGTTTTTTTTAAAATTATTACACTTACTTTATTTTAGTTCTTCTTTGTTATATTGATCTGATATTTCCCCTCAATGCTTCAGTGGTTGTTTTACATTACATGTACATCTATGTAATGTTATGTAATGTTGAGTTTGCATATTTCTGCTTTTCTGAACTTCCTAAGTGTAAATTGTCACGCTGCTTATTTTTCATAAGCATCCCTCATTGGATATACGTTATGTTCAAAACACAAAAGTTTCCTATATTTTTACCATCTTTTTTTTTGTATGTTCCATGTTACCAATCTCTTAGACTTTTAAGATTTTTTTTTTTTCGTATTTATGAACACAACCATTTTACTATTGATTTATGTATAGCTGTGTTTGCCTTTAGTGCTTCAATGTTCACTCTTAACCCTTTACCAGGCAGACGTTTGTCTGTTTTGTAGCCCTGAACGGGAAAGAAGAATTGTGAGGTGCAAACACTTTTGGGCTACGTTAATAAAAATGTCACATATAAGTTGTTAGTGAACAGATTTTAGCCAAATAAACAGCAAAAGGAAGGGAAAAGCATGCAGAATATTTTACTCATGTGAATAATGCCACTAATCCACACATGAATACAAATATTTACAAAATACAACATATCGTTTGTGATTGTCAGTCATCTATACGGCAATTTACAAACACATTTTCCAAATCATAATCACTTTCTTTAAAGTCCGACTCACGACTGCTAACACAAAGTAACGCTGATCACTGATATCTAGCTCCGATTAATAGTCAATTTCGTGCCTTTCAATGTCACTTAAATTGAACCCAGCGAAATCTCTGCTAGCACTTGAAGAATCGTCGAAATCCATTTTGAAATACAAAGCGTAAAACCCACAAAAACTATTTTAAAAATCTGTTCAAATTCAAAGTATATGCTTGCAAATGGCGGCCACGTTGTCAAGCTATCGGCGAAACCGAAAGTAGACAATCGGAAGTCTCGGAAAGCCGAGAGATCGCATTTTTACAATGCATAATAGTCACGGACGGTTTGGAACGCTTTGCCCGTTGGGGGGTAAAAACGCAATCGAACGATTTGACCGGGAAAGGGTTAATGATCAAAATTGATAGGTGGTTCAACTGAATGCTGGTGTGGGGGTTAAACCATTAAAACTGATAGGTCAGCTATTTCTTTGTTCCAACAAATTTTATAGTCAGAAATTGTCATGTTTTTCAGGAACTACTAGGCAAGACTTAATATATAATTGAGAGAAGAAATAATGATTTTATATTTGACCGTATGCTTTTCATAATGATGAGGGCATCATATTCTGTAATGTTTCTGTGATGGTAAACCAATGCACAATTCAACATTTTATTACAACATTAATTATAAATGATGAAATTAAAACCTTTATGAAGTTGGGTGTCAAGAATGTAAAATAAAAAGAGATGGGTCAAATTTGGTTTGATTTTATAAAGGATCAATTCGTTGCATATGGATATCTTCATAAGTGCTCCGTCTCCTCTCTGGGTCACATGAGGACCTAATCACATTGCCTTCACTACTTAGCACTGGTGAGGATCCAAATATGTGTGAGTGAAGAGAATCCCACACGCTAGAAATATTCTTTCTGTTGGTAGGCTTTCTAATATTTACATTTGCCTGGCCAGATTTTTATTCTTTTCAACTTCCAACTGCTGTGAGTTAATTTTGTTGTTGTGTGCAACATGTATAGGATTCTCCTAGTTTTTTCTTTTCCCAATGTGGCTTAAGGTGTCAAACGGAGTCCTTGACTTACTTACCTACACACCTACCATGCATATAATAAGTGGCAACTAAGAAGGGTTGGTCTGAGACTGGCTATCTCACCCCATAGAAAACTCTAGCTGCCAAATGCAACCAGTCATGACAAAATGTACAAAAGGCTGGGTGTGAGTTGGTTGAGGACCTATGTTCCATTGTCAGATGACGGGCAGAAGACAGTTAGGAAAACTTAGATTATTAAAAGTAATTCCTTGGCAGGTATTGCAGTTGTTGTTGTTTTGTTTTTTGGCGCTCGCTCACTTTGAACTCAAACATATTTCATAGACACTACTTCTAGTTGTGCTAGACTGAGTTTTGCATGTGGGTTAGCTTTCCCTATTAACATTGTCCCTCGCCAGGAGGAACCCATTACTACTTCAGAGGAACTTGTAATTTACGTCCTCAAGCCAAGGACGAGAGGTCAACATTTTAGCCCAATTGTCTGGTGTAGGGGTTGAACCCCTTACTTCCACATCATCTTTCTTATCCATTCGGCCATGCTGACCTCCCCTAGTTGGAGTTTGAAATGGTGGACTTGACATGCACTAGGTGTCATAATTTAATTGGGTGATTAGTCCTGAGAAAGGCTTTTTTTTTTTTTTTTATGCGCTCGCTCGCTTTATACTCATGCATAGTCCATACACGCTACCTCAGGTAGCACAGGACTGCATTTTGCATGTGGATTAGCTTTCCCTATTACCAGTGTCCCTCGCCATCAGGCAGATCCACTCCAATTTTGTATAGGTACTTGTAATTTACGTCCCCAAGTCAAGGAGGAGAAGTCAATATTTTAGTCCAACTGACCGGTGTAGGACTTGAACCCCCTTCCTCGGCATCAGCACACTTGATGTTTAAGAATGAGCACTCTTATAGATTCAGCCATGCTGACCTTTAAAATGTCCAGTGTACAAGAATACATCATCTCTGAAAACTCTGTATGGTCAGAATACTGATGTCCATTGTACAAGAATACATCAGCTCTGAAAACTGTGTATGGTCAGAATACTAATGTCCATTGTACAAGAATAATCATCTCTGAAAACTGTTTATGGTCAGAATAAAAATGTCCATTGTACAAGAATACATCAGCTCCGAAAACTATGTATGATCAGAATACAAATGTAAACTGTGTATAACTGTGAATAAAAATCCATGCTCATATGGGGATTGAATCAGGATCACTGCTGCCTAGGCCATGTGTTTGGATGAAAATAGCCTGTAAACACTCCATGTTTGATTGTAAGCATTGCTGTAATGAATGTATTGTGTAAGCTGGTGTACTCTTGTTGAAATAGCCTAAAACACTGTGTGTATAATTAATGCCTTACTAGACAAAGCAAACACATAACTCCAGTGGTACAGTCATGTGTCAACATCCACTGGGTTGGGGGTGTCTATCTCTATATATACTGGAACACGGCCAGAAAGTGGAGAAGAGGGAAGACTCAAAATATGTTTCTTCTGCCTATTGTTTCCTTATGCCTCAACCAACTCATTCCATGTCGTCCTATCGTCTGCTAGCCCATGCATTTCCTTCTGTGTCTTCATCATATTATTAATCTATTTTTGTTTCAAGGTCGTTAGACTTGTTCACGGTTGATTGGAGTCTGCAGGTAAAGTTTTGAATTTAATGGAGTAGCCAATCCCCACGCTAACCTTCCTTAGCAGCCTTTTATCTGCTATAAAGATTTATAATAAAACAGGTCAATTTCAGCCCATTAAGAGAAGTATCCACAGGGATGTGTATTGTCTCCAGATCTATTTTCCCTGTACAGTGATACTATTTTTTTCCCCTAAAGGACTCTGGTAACACATTAGGGTGTAGGGGTGGGGTATGGGTAATATGCCGAGCAGATAATATTCAGAAATGTTATTGAGAAATTATGCAAACTGAAATGCTGACAGAGTACAGACAAGCATGAAAATAAGTTGTACTGAATAAATTTGGAGGGTGGGTGCGGTGGTGGGTCTGTTGGTTCATTGGAGACAGCAAGGCATACCAGCACAAAGGTTAGATGTAACTGAGAGTATCAAGTGTACATAGAACAGCCTTGTGTTAATGCCACAGCCTATCTAACTGGTATTGTCATGAACAGTTGTTACTGTAATTGATAGAGTTACGTGTGTGTCTGATTCTGAAGCAACCTGACTATTGCTGTTATAGATAATTGTTAACATTTGTTAGAACCAGTGCACTTTTCACCATTTTCTGTCTTTCAGAACTTTTCTGTGCTTTCACTGGAGAATGAAAGCTTGAGCATGTTGCATATGTCGTGGTCATGTTGTGCCCTTTCAACAGGCGTTAGCGTTAATGTATTTCCACAGATCACGGTCCCAATGTTGAGGATCAGTTTTATTGATATTCCTCCATAGTACTGTCTCGGTCCATCCAGCATAATGTCTCTTGTTTGGCCTCTGCTGCTTCTACCGCTGATCTTTCCGGTCATCACAATGTTCTCCAATACTTCTCATCTTATTATATAGTCAAGGAAAATTTATCTCCTTATAGTTGCATATAAAGTTCTACTTTCAATAGCCTCTTCCAGGCAACTGTTGTTACTTATTCTGGATTTTCAAGGTATTCACAACATTTGCCTCAGAACCACATCTCCATCTCCCCCATGGTCTTCCTAATTTGTTCATTTACATTCCAAGATTCACTGCCATACAGCAGAGCTTGTTCTATGTAACATTTCAACACTCTCTTTCTGACATTCAGTGATAGTAACTTATTGTATAAGATACTTTTCATGTTTTGAAATGTAGCTTTTACTTAGCCTATTTGCATATGCATGGATCATATTCCTTCCTCTTACTATGACTCATGACAAACCAGTTTCAGTTACTGTCATTTGTTATGGTTATCTGTGTTAGATGTGCCTCTGTGGTATAGCTGTGGCAATCTGCTATATGTCCCTGGCTATACTCTGTGACACTGTGGTTTTTGAGGAAAATGCAAGGGATATCATTGATGGCCGCTGGGTATAATTGAGCTTAGACTTCCTGTGACAGCGGGGTAAGGGGTTCAGTCCCTACACAAGTCAATTGGACTTCAGTATTGACGTCTTATTCAGAAAACAATAGCAAACTATTGAACACAAAATTGTCTAGAAAATCGGGGGGGGGGGGGGAGTGGTGGTGGTGTATTTTAGGGGTTGTTTGCAAAGGCTGGCATAGGACATGCATTCTTTAACCATTGAGGGACAGACATTTTTTTTAACCATTGAGGGACAGACTTTTTTTTAAAACCATTGATGGACAGAAAAACACACACATCAAGAAGGAAGCAAAAATCGCAAATTAATTATAGAAATTAGATACAGACTTAAAAAAATTTTAGGGCATCTTATGCAGGAAAATAAATGGGAAAACTTGATGATAAATGGCAAACTTTGTGGGTAAATGCAAGTGGAAAAACATATATGGCTTGGTCAAATAGCATAACTGGACTCACAAAAAAAACAGTCCTGGTCCGAGACTAGTAATCGTGTGAGATAAGGTACCTCACATTTAGATAGTGATAATGATGCCCACTGGCATTTGCAGGGCAATTCTTCTTCGTCTTCTGCTGCTGCTTCTTGTTTTACTTATTCTGTTTCCTCCACCATTAAAAGGTCATTGGTTGTGCTGTGTCCGTTACATTGCAGCTGCCATATCTGCACCCCTTTTGTTCCACACACCTGTTGTCATGGTATATTTTGGGACAGGGCTTGCCTTCCAACTTTGACCCCTACTGTCTCGACCAGGTTGGTGTCAGGCAGCCTGTGTTTAGGACTAACTTTTGGATGTCGACTAGGGTCTTGTCAGCTGTAGTTAGCGGCCCTGACATAAGTTGTTACGCCATTGACAACATTTATCTGTCATGCTATATCTTGCACTATCATTATCATCACCACCATCATGTGCCATGCTAATAAACATGGGCGGTCAATGTTTACCAACTCACTCAATCACTGGAGTCTTGTAACAGAATTGTGTTCTTGTCCCGATCAAACCAGGTCACCAAGTCATCCAGGATTTATTTTTCCTCCTTGCTTCCCCCTCCTCCCCCACCCTCCCCTTTTCATCTTGCCAGTTGTTACTCAGTTTTCCAGTTTATTTCTCTTCATAACTTTTCCCCAAAAAATCATCTGATCATCTCATCTCATCATGTTCCTCTTGTACCTTGCGGTGTCGAGGTAAGTATAAACATTGTGAGAGTGCCCGATCATGGGCTTCATATATCGATATTCCCATGGATTCTGCTAGTCCCTCCGTCCAACGTTTACGTGGTCGGTCCTCTTTCTCTGTTTCCATCTGGTCTGTACATCATTGTTTGTTGTGGTATTGGTAAAAATCATGTCTATGCTTAATTTTTAGTACCAGTTAACGGTTTTCATTTTGTCTCCTGTGGGACTTGCTCATTAGTTTTTCTGTCCTTCCATGGTATTCAGCTCTGGTAAATCAATATTCGGTGTTTAATTATTATTATTATTGAAACAAACAGCGTGACTCTAAGAAAGCTCAAAGCTGTGATTACTACATACACCCCTTTCATAATTCTTTGTGGACACACCTGCTTTTGTTCGTTTTGTTTTGTTTGTTAATTTACATTCGCAACATCCATTCGTATTTCTGTTTCATGTGTGTTTCCTGCACTGAGTAGCTCGTACTGACAGGGATGTTTGATATCCGTGGCACGGCACAATGACCAGTTCAGAACATGTCTATGGTCGCACTACTCGTGGTGGATAATGCATATTAGACCACCCGGCTTTGCTTTAAGTTTGAAAAGGCGGTAATATATGGAACTGGCCACCTTGTACATGTGAAATAGTCACATCACAGAACCGCCATTGTGTATAGATAGCATTGATACTCTGTTATGTGTATAAGTTATTGAACTTAACTGTGTAGGAATGTTGGTTAGGTGGATTGTTTGCCAGGCCGTTAGTCAGGGTTCAGTCTACATCAGTGGCGGGGTATTGACTGTTCAGCGCGGCTCTTTTCTAAAAGTGCATTGCAATTATGAAAAGTAAAAATTTCTACAAGAAATAATAACTCGAATCCATTTGAGATATAACAACAACTACTACATAACAATCTGTAATCTAGTTCATAGATAAATATGTCATTTTCATAATGTTCTCGAATCTTCCTGGAAGAACAGAGGCGAGCATGAGAACTTGGCTGACAATGCCGTGACCTAGTCAATGCGAACACTGAGCACCCGGTCTGCAGTATCGGAGATCACCTGTTGGTTACTCCGTATAGTCATTATAAGCTACTACTACTACTACTACTACTACTACTACTACTACTACTACTACTACTACGATCAGATCACCCCCCCCCCCCCCCAACAAGCTGTGTAATACAGTTGGCACCGCCTTTCGCGGTGTCACGTGAAATTGATTGCATCGATAAAGGGGATTTACTCGTGAAAGTACACATATGTGCTGTTCGTTTATATATGCTTAACCGTTTTATTCTCGTCGTTCCGTTGATAAAGACTTGGGTCGAAATGTTCGCCCGTGTCTGTTTTAGTCAACCGTCCAGCTTCTTGGTCATATTTTGAGTGTGTGTGTGTGTGTGTGTGTGTGTGTGTGTGCGTGTGCGTCTCCTCCACTTCTCCCCCCTCCCCCTGTTGATAGACAGATAACCGTGCTCAATATTTAGATAACCGTGTGACATGCCCACGTGGTAACCAGGGTTCACTATCTGCGCTTGGATTAGTTATTTGTGCAGTAAGCTCCCGGTGGACAGTGAGCGGACTGAGCTGCACTGATAAAACACGTCAGTTGATCTATTGTTTAATTATCTACGTTCTAATCCGCATCAGGCGCGGGGAATGGGCCTGTTTTATCTCTTCAAAGCCGAGCTCGGCAACACAAAATGTTTTAAAATAGGTGATGTTTCCAAAAGAAAACCCTAACCTGCACAGTTCGCGGTGACTACATTAGCCAGGCGGCCTTAATTCCTCAGGCTCAAGACCACCCCCCCCCCCCACCCCGCGCTGTTGTCTTCTCATAATGTGGAGACAGACTATTATGACTGCCTCTTTCTGATGTTTGTGATAAGTTGTTTTGCGCCTTACCTCTCTGAAACATACTGGAAAACATACTGACCAATAATAGAGTGTCGGCTGCAGTGAGAACAATGGTTTTGAAGAGCTATGTAGAACCTATACTGCTGTATATATGGGAATCATGGCCAGTAAGCAGGCAAGCTGAGAAACATTTAATGGCATACGGTTACGATTCTTTGAGCATTTTATGAAGAGAAATCAAACTAGAAAACCTAGTGACAAATGACAAATTTAATGGGAAGAGAGCAAGTGGGAGGCAGGGAGAAAAGTACCTAGATGGCATATCCACGGGACATAATCTGGACAAGAGGACATACCTGATCGAAGACTGGTGATCACGTGACATTGCAACCCATGACCACTTACCCACATCGGTATTGCACATGGTGACGATAACACCGCGGGTTGGAACATTCCCAGAGCTTAACTGAGAATGTAATCATCACCATCATCATCATCATCGGGTTAGTCCATCCGTAGACTGGGTTTATACTTTATACTGGATCATATCGCCTCTCTTGTCTCATGTTGGCACTTCTCTCTAGCTCTGCGAAAGTCTGGTCTCCAATGTAATCTATAGAACATACGCAATTTTACAAGTAGGCACATCGTCAGTGATTTGTTCCGTAAACAGGGGATATAGTTTTGCTCTTTCTGCCTCAAAGATTAATATTATAGTCTGTCCGGAAATTTATGCCGTCATTCAAGATCAATTATTTTGAAAACTGTCTGTCGCATCGTTATGAAATTTTTCCAGCCGTCTTATATTTACCCCCACCCAAGGAATATGTCTTTGATAGGTCCAAAAACAACTTAAATCATTGAAAGCGGCATCATTCCTTTGATGTTTTGCTT